>JAKSZP010006114.1:0-25433 GCA_022478985.1 Massospora cicadina | reverse complement strand
GTCCTCGTTTCATGTTTCAATTAGCATGAGAAAAACCATAGGGTTCGCACGGGTAATAAATGGAATAATATGCAATGAAAGACAACTAAAGAAGAGAGAAGTCAACCATAAACCAAAGGGGGACGCTAAAATCCATCAGCTAGGGATTTGAGATTATACTTAAGTGGTAATAAGAGTTTTGTTTTAACAGTAAGAATGTTTTAATAAGGAATAACAAAATTTACATTTTAGGGGGTTACTTATTGGCTTATAGTATTGCTTTCTTCTGTAGATTGATAACCTTGACGTATTTATTAGAATATCGCCAACCTACTATTATTGGCTCTAATTAATTTTATTAAATATTTAACCACGATATCTAGCTATAACCTTTACAGGTTAAGAATCTCATTTCACATAGTGGTTATTTAATTTAACTCGTAACTAATTTTAGTGACAACTAATAGTGACTAGGTATAAGACTTCAAATGTGACTAGCAATAAAAGTCCAGATTTATAGGGGAAACAAGCATTAGAAACTTGCTAAGGTACTACTCATTAGTCCCCTTAAAACTACGATTACTGGTTAAATACATATAAACCTATTAAAAGGGGGAGGGTATAAACAACTAAACTTAGATCCTTATAATCTTTAATACTTGAACTTATTTGATTGTGGTTTTACAACTAATTTTTTTAGTGACGTTATGCGACTAAATTTTCTACTGAGGATCGTAGGTTGGTTTTAAAAGTATTAATAAATCGGAGGTGGGAATGATACTAATATTGCAACCTAAAAACGAATACCTTACAGTCAATATCGTCAACTCCTAAGGGGAAATTAATCTACTAAGATTAGCAACAGGAAATCTGTAAATCACCAAAGAGAATAGAACCTTCTAACGCAGGATAGAATATGAAAGATGGGTTTTACAATTTTTACAATTAGGCAAGGGTATCAGGGGATAAAAGGGTTGGATAAATTATTTTTATTACGAGTGTTACTTGTCGTAGGCAGATTCTTGCTGACTTTTTACTTTTCTCGATTAATGTCTCTGATTGAACCTATTAATTTTGATCTTATCAAAATAGACGCTTAATTAGGAGAGATTTAGGATTCTAGGATAAAATTTTATGAAATAATAACCCTCTATCCATGGGTTTACATTTATATACCTGTACCCAATTATATGTTTGTTTTTAATTATCCCACAGATCTTCCTTCTTATACCCCCTCCCTAATGATCCCCACCTTTCACTATACTCACAAACACTTATTCAAAAGACAACCAACTTACCGACTTAGTGGTGTAATGGGACAATAAATCCGTAATGCGATACAATAATGGTTTCCAATCGATAAATATCGTGTTTAGTAACGATATAGGAAGGATTCCAGGAGGGAAACTAATAAAAAAGTATAAGTGGGTTAGAGAGAATATAAAGGGTCCCAATTTAGACTAGGTAATATGTGAGGTTTCCTAAGAAGTAGATAGATAAGCCAGGTAATACACGAATAGATGGATCTCCTTAAACTCAAGATATAGGAATCGCCGGGCGGGGTAGAATATAAAGCAATATATAAGGAAACCTATACATAACGCGTATGTAACTAGAAGTGACAATAAAGAATAGGCAATAGAAACAAGGGGGATAACGAGTGGGTAGCCCATCTGAAGACTAATGAAAAGATGATACAATATCGAGATAGAGAATCCTTAGACTAATTATTTTATGTCTTATACTAAGTTATTAATTATTATTGGCTTATTATTTCCTTTATTTGTCTTAATTGTCTTTATCGTTAGTTTTTTAGTTAACTGATGTGGTATTTACTCTTTTATTCCTATATGTGGATTGAACAACCTTTTACTAGAACCCACAAATGGGTTTCTTATATTACTCTATTAAAATTAGGCATCTATCAAAAACCCTCCTTATTGTCTTTGCATCTTACTCTTGCCTTTTATTCCCTTCTTATAGATTTACGATTGGGTCTTCCTCCCAAATCGACCTAGTGGTCGAGGTCGTTACAGTAGACAATTGGAAGAGGTGGGTAGACGAGCTTTATATTAGAGATACGAAAATGGGTTTGGGGGATGGTTATAGTCTAATAGGTAAGAAAGAGAAAGGGGGGAGAGGGGAAGGAATCCAAAGGTGTGAATCAGGAAAAGGGAAGGTGGGTGAAAGAAACTAAGGGTTGAAGGTGAAGAAGACCAAAAAGGTAAGAAGGAGGGTAGTAAGGGTAGGAAAGGGGGAAGTGATGTAGGTAGAATGAAGAGGAAGATAGGAAGATGGGGATAGGAGTTTGATTGTGTAAGTAGAAGTAGGGGAAAAGAAGGGGGATCAGGAAAGAACGAAAGAGAGTACCAAGGAACCCTGGGAGGAATAGATAAGAAAGGGTGAAAACCCCCAGGGGATGACTCCGTTAGATGTAGTACGGGGAGAAATGAATGACGTAATAAGCGTATTGGGTTTATCCTTGTTCATAGAATAGGTCTGCACTAGACTAACTCGTATAACAACAATAACAAGTCAACTAGACAATATGCGAGTATTGTATAAACCAATAGTAAATGATTAGTACTACACTCTGATGACTAGTGGCTAATAGAGGTGCGAGGCATAATATGCCGTTATTTAGAAGTTAGCTATTGGGTACTTATTTGAAGGGCTACATAAAAACCAGTTCCCCTACCTATACTTTTTTTAGGTTGAGTCATAAAACATTCGTGGTTGTTCATTTTTATTACCACCTATTGTTTATACCCTTCCTTTTTATAGACCAACCCTTTCATCATGAAAGATCCACCTACCAGGGGAAGGAAAAGGAAACACAAAGGGAAGGGGAATGGAAAGGGGGCCACCCCACAGGGGATAATAAAATGAACCACAAAGCTAGCAAGGGAGATAAGACAAAGTGCTGATAGAACGTAAAACAACCAAATAGGGGGATAATATAAAGTGGGCGTAAAACTTCATTACTAGAATAATATTTGAACCATAATAAGTCTATAATCCAGATCTTCACTCTATTTGAGAAAATGGATATTATACCTCTTAAGTTTATATAAGATAAATTGATTATCATCCTCCGCTACCTAGCAATCATTCTTATATTTATCAGTTATTGGCTAGTTGCCGAACCTTTTTATATTATTATCTGGTGTCTTCTTCGATTTTATTATTAGTCTCTTCGGGGACTCCAACGACTTCCATATCTTTTATAATTATAAATTTGTTATAGACTTCCATATCTTTTATAAGGTCCAAGCTCGTCTATCCCATTTAACCCAGTGAAAGAGGGTATAAAAGATTACCAAAATGGTACATTATTGATGGATTTTCCCATTTAACGAAGGTTATAATCCTACTCTCCCCCCCATTTAAGAGACTATTAACTATTTTCCATTTGATAAAATTTATATAATTAGCAAAATAACCGATACGTTTTATTCTATATGCAGGTTTATTTACCTATCCATGAACCCGTATATTTTTATCGTTTTCTCTCTTGATTCCCTTGTGTGATCTTTTACAATCCTTTTTCTCTTCTTGTTCCCTATCTTTTTCTCTTTTTCTACCCACTTTCTTCTTTCTTCTACTCCACTTCCCTTTTTCTTATTCTCTTCCCCCCCGTCTTTCACCCTTCCATTTTTTAGATCCAACACTCACCTGATAAATTCTTACGAACGATCCCATACTACGATTTTTGAAAACCATACCCTCTATCCCACTACCCCTCGCGAGTTTTAGCTTATTTTATACCCACAATTTTTATTTTACAATCTTTCTCTATGCCTTATACCTGAACGGTATTCTTAACTAGATAAGACTCACCCTATGTGAATATGGGAATTTATATTTGTTCTTATTAATTAAGAACAATTACCTAACGGAGAGAAAGCCCACCTTTTTTCCATTTGACAAATTTACTTTTTATTACGCCCCCATTCTTTATAGTATATTTATCTGATGCCTTCTTGAATATATCCCTTTTCCTTTGTATTTGTAAAAGGGGCAAGATCAGGGTGGGACATTTTAACCCGCCCAGGTCACAGGCTTGGCATTATGGGGGAAGTCTTGCAATTAGTGTGGATATTGCCTAGTTGGGGTTGGGATCTTCTCCGGTTGGGATTTGGAGCAATGGGGTATATTGAAGCCTATGGTAAGGCTAATAGAGAAATAGTAAGGGTGGGGGAAGGCACCAAATTATTCGATTCAAAGGTTTAGTGGGAGAGTGAGAGGGAGGGAACTCTTCCCTTGGTCTTATTCCCACTTCTTGCCACTCCTTTGTAGCCTCGCCTCCCCTTTCTCAATTGGTGGACACATTGGGTCTTTTCCCTTTCTTATACTTGTTTTGTACCCTCCCTGTACCTTCTCAGATTACCTATATGGTTTTTCTGTATGGGGCAAGGGGAGAATGATAATCTCCTAGGTAAAATGTTTATGGTAATCAGATTTAGGGATAAAAACTTAGATAATATAAAATAGAACACAAAAATGGATCCAACGAAAAGGATTGATAATTGAGATTGAACCTTTTATTACAAAGGATTGATTATTGAGATTGAACCTTTTACTACAAAGGATTGATTATTGATATTGAACCTTTTACTAGGAAGGATTGATAATTGAGATTGAACCTTTTACTAGGAAGGATTGGGTTATTGATTATTGAGCTTTAGTTATGATTGATCATTCTATTTATCGTTCTTCCCTGGTTTACCCTCCCTAGGGTTTGAATTTTCATCCCTTATACTCGTCTTTTGATCTTTTTATTTTCCTATCTTTTTTCATCTCCCTATTGAATCTTTTATTAGCCCCTTTCGGTACCCTTTTTCACCTCTTGCTACATCTAAATGTTCTCCTATTACTCTTTTATCTTTTAGTTATATTTTATAGTTTGTATTCAATTTTACTTCCTTGAATTCTTTATTACAATTTTATGTGTGTCTACTTTTCTTTTAGTGATATTAATTCTAGGAGGTGGTGCATCTTTACTCGAGCCACTAAGGGAATCAAGGAGAATAGTAATACTAAAATGGAGAATTAACTAAGGCCAACATTATAACTATATTGAGGGTTAGAAATGATTTATTATAGAAAAGTTACCCAATCCTTTGTAATTTATTTATCCCTAATACTCTTTATCTTTATGCATAATTGCATTTTTCGATTGGCTTATTTACTTACTAGTATTTTATCTATGCATAAAAACTTAACAAGTAAAATCATTTATAAATAGGCTTTATATTATTCCAACAAATAATAGAAAAGAGAATAATTTAAGTAGGGGCCTGATCCCAGTACAACGGAGGAAAAAGTTTTTATAAAACAATAGACGGTAAAGGGAATAGAAAGTGAAAGAATCTTTATTTGTAAAGCAAGGGGATAGGTTGGATTTGTGTATTGTGAATAACTCGGTTGATAAAATGGAAACCAATAATTGGATAACTTTTGAGTTTAGTTTGCGTAAGTGCTAAATAGTATACGAAAAGAGTTGATAAAAAAATATTAGGGAATGGAAGGACAAAAAAAGAACGTATAAAATATAAGAAGACTAGAAAAAGATGCCAGGGTATAGTAACAAAAAAGCTCTCAGTGAAAGGGGTAATAATAAAAATAAAAAGGCCAATAAATGATTATATAACGATAATTTGCTAATCGGAGGAGGATCTAATAGTATGGAGCGAAGTGAAAGGTTGGGAAACCAAAGCTAAATGTAAAAAGAAAAGGATGGAGAATAAAAGTGTATCTATAGAACCTAACCTCTTAAGGAGGTAAATCTCTCTAATGTAAATAATCCCTTCTTAAATGGGTATCTCTTAGTCTAATGGTTGGTAGTTTGCTCTTCTATAGGGAGTATTGGATTTTAAAATAATAATAACTAAATGGCAAATAATTTAGTCCCCTATCAAATCTCTAAGAATGATGGATCATCGTCTACTAAATCTAAGAATATATCTATAATGTAGTGAATAGTAAATAAGATTAGGGATTTTGTATAGCTAAAGAATATTAAATTAATTCGATTAGTGTGGCTTGTTTATATTAAACTATTATACAATACATGAGAAATCCAACTATAACGCATTGAAAACTATTGATCCTATAAAAGGTAAGTTAATTCACAAATCATTAAACAAAATTTATCGGTTGCTCTATTAGTTTGTATCCTGTCGTGTCTGGATAGTCGGTTTATACGCCTTGGTTATTGTGTGGCATATCCGGTTTGATAGATAACAATAGTTACGAAGCATATAACTAAATAAATTTAACTAAAAGTGATTGAAGGCGTTTTCATAAACTAAACTAGATAAGGCTTGGAGGATTTAGGAGGTAAATGGGTAGATGATCATAAATAAAGGCTTATAATAAAAGGAGCTTTTGATTAAAAAATTAAAAAAGGGATAGATCGAAGGGTAAAAGAATAAAAAGAATAGAGGATTTGGGTATAAGATGGCAAAACAAAAAAGGATATTTGTAAGATTGACTACCTTCCCTTACGTCTTAGTAACCGAATTAACTTGCTTTAGTCTTAGTTTATCCTAACCTAACTTGGGTTTCTTAATTGTATTTAGCTTATTGTTGGCTTATCATATATACCATTAATACCCCTTATACGGGATACTAACTATAAGGCCTTTTTATTTATCGGGTTCATTTCATGTTTCAGTTCTTTTTTGTTTTATTCCTTTGGTTCTTTTTACTGTTTCGCTAATCTTTTCTCGCTACACGGCTAATCTTTTTCTTCTTGGTCTTTCTTATGTACTCTCCCCATTTTTCTCTTGTCGTTTCTTTTTTATATTCTTGGTCCCCCGAGCTAATTTATGATATTCCCTTCGATATTGGGCTATTTACCCTCATTATCTGTGAATTGGTCCTATTGTCGGCTTTATTAGGTTGATGGGCCTTTATCTCATCACTAACCAATCTTTATCCCCGCTACCCTATTTTACCTATAGCCAATCTTTATCCGTTATCCTATTCCCTATCCCATTTTACCTTTTGTATTTTATTAAAAAGTTAAGACAAATTAAGATTTAAATCGAAGTTTTTTATAAAAGTATTTAATTAAAAAGACTTGAATCTTTAGATACTTCTTAGGATATTCATAAGGCATATAAAAAGAAATCCAACGAAGAATAGTATAACCAATGAATCGATATAAATATAGAGTAGGAGTATAAAATAGTATTGGTAATAGAAAGAAGTGTATAAGTGTAAAAATCTATAAAGGATGAATATCTCAAAGGGAAATAAAAGGAGACTACGAGGAAGGCACCAATAACTAAAAAACTAAGAAAATACCATAAAATAGAGAATAATATGGTAAGGGAAAATAAATAGTAGGGTAATAAAGATATAATCCTGAAAGTGAAGGGTAGCTCAGACAAATAAGTGAATAAAACGGTAAATAGAAATGGTTTATAGGGAGAAACCCTATACAGTACGAAACCTTATATAATATATATGTAAGTAGCTATTAAATGGTAAGTGGAATAGTAAAACAGGGGAATCGTAGCTTGACTGATAGAGCAGGAAATTTGCTACGATCCCTAATCAAACAAGTAACCTACCAAATTACCACTAAGATAAATTAAGCATTAACTATGGAACACATTTTAAAATGCTAATAGGAATTTAAAGATTAAAGGATTTTATATAAAATATGCTTTGGTTTCAATTTAATAGAAAATTAAATCTTCGTTACTCAACTCGATACCTAATATTAGCTTAGTTATATTGCCTATACGATGGGATGGGAGGGCATAGATAAGAACATCTCCTTGGTGGGATTGCAGATTGTGGGAATAATAGTTAGCCATTAGCCACTTGATAATAACAAATCATTAAAGATAAAAAGATCGTAAGACGATTCAATAAATATAAGAATTATCTATAAATAAAAGTATAAGTAGGGGTAAGATTCAAAATAGAAAAATGTAAGACATTATCCAAGAATAAGCGATAAAACGCATAAAGAAAAAAATAACAGAAAGCCAAAGAAAGGAGAACAATAAGAGGGGCCCAAAAAAGGGTAGAGTAGATAGGGATAAAGCAAGGAGGAAAAGGAAACAAAGAAATAAAGTGGTAGAGGGATAAAAAAAGAGAGAAAGATCCAAACTTTAGGGAATGAAAGAGAGACCAAAAATAAGAAAGACGATAGGAAAAAAAGAAAAGGGACTAAAGATTAGCAAGGGGAGGATTAGAAAGTGAAAGGGATCAAGGGGGCAAGACTAAAGGAGCGGATGGGGAAGGATAGAGAAAAGGGAGGAAAGAGGATGGAGAGTGGGGAAAATGAAGAAGACGAAAAATGTAAGGGTAGTGAGAAGAATAACTGGAGAGGCTAAAGGGTGGTTGACAAAGAAAAGAGTAAAAGGTTAACAAGGAATCGACAATAATAATAGAAAGCGAGAATGGTTTAGATAATAAAAGAAATTGCCTAGGTTGGTTCAATGAACGACTAAAGGTTAAAATGTAATAAGTATCTGGATACTTTACAAGGTTTAGATTAATATCTCCACAGAGGGGAATTTATGTTAGACTAATAAATTTTGTTATCTTCTAATTTTTATCCCCTTTTTCTTTCTATATACGCTTTTCTCTTTGGGCCTTATCCTCTTTTTATGTTCCATCCCTTTTTCCCCTCCTTTCTATTTCCTTTTCTCTTTTTATTCCTATTTATGGCCTCGACCATCAGTAGGTCGAGTTGGGTTTTTATGATTCCCATTTTTTAAACTTAATTATAGAGCAAATCCAGAGAGTAGATAAACTGAATCAATGGCAAGCCACTAATATAATATGAATCCGATAAGTAGAGGATCATCCTCTATTATAGGCTGAATTCATTATTCTTTGTAGGGTTTATTCCCCGACTAGGAATCCTATTTATGAGCTTGACCTACGGGCTATATGGGTATTTATTAGTAAGCTTTTTAGCTATTAATAATAATCATTTACCCCGCCCCATTAACCCATATTTAGAGAAATAGTTTATCCACCTTAAGCATAGGGTAACCCGATTTTCTTATACGAATCGGACCTATTATTCACCGCTATTTGATTTAAATAATCTCATTATTACGATTTTTTTATTCTTCTTATTTACCCTAGAAGACGAATGGGATTCCCCTTTTTGTTCACTCTTTCCTTCTTTTATTATACATTCTATCACATATTCTCTCCCTTTACTACCCCCATTCCCCTTTTTCATTTTTTAGTCTTCTTTGTCGTTCCCTTTCCCTCCCTTTCGATCAGAGATCGTTCCCCTTACCCTACCCTTATCTCCTCACCTTATACTCTTTTCCCATCTTTCTTACATTTAGTACATCCTCTTTCCCTCTTTTTAGTCTCCTCTTTCATTTTTTACATTATGCTCATTATAAACCCTTCCTTTCGATAGCCTGTAGCCTTTTATATGCCTCAAGTTACGATTATCTTTTTATACTCCCTTTTTCTTTGTCGCATTCTTCTTTTATGGTCTTATTTACGGCCTTTTTATTTCGTTTACGAAGAGATTAGTTAAGTCTCGCTATGGGAAGTTAATCCTTTTACTATATAAAGTGGGATTTGTGTACATAAAAACTATTGGCTCTTTTTATCCCCCAGCTTAGTATCCAACTTTTTATCCTTTTTACGCATTAGCCACAGTATAATCTTTCTTGCCACTCAACCTTTATCTACTTTCTATATTCTTCGTCTTCCCTATACGATTCATTCGTCTTCCTTATTGGATCACTTTTATACCTTCTTTTTTTTCCCTTCTCCTGTATCATTTTATCCTTTTACTGGTTTTATTTATCTATTTCGATTAAGGTTAATTAGCGATAAGTTTTTCTGTAATAATCTGATTCCTATTTTGATTATATTCTTTTCAATCCCTCCTTTTTATGGTTACTCTCTTTCTCTCCCCTTTTCTAGCCCACTACTTTTATTGTTATTTTTAACAATTATTTACAAATTTAATCCCCCATTTTTATAAGGGGGACTATTCTATTATTACCCCTTTTAGGTAGATAAACTTATCGACCCTACCCCACTCTTACTATTAGATGAAAAACCCTTTAGGGTTTACGTTTATTAAAAATTCCAACCCAGTTATAGTTATTTATAAACTTAGTGACTTACGACCTTTTATCTGTTAAATGAGTAAATGGAAACCAATACAGCCCTTCATAAATTCGTTATACTTCCATTTTTATAAACCATTAGATTTTAATCTATTAATCATAAACTAATCATTAGTAAGGCTAAAGACAAATACCCATAAATACTAATCCAAATCTCCGGAAAGAAATAGTTAGTTTTCTACAATTAGCAAGATATTTTACGGATACACAAGTATGGTAATTAAGTGACTTATATTGTTTCACATTATATTGGTTTATTCGTCTAGTTAGTTGGTTTAACTTTTCCTAAGTCTTAGTATAGTTGACTATAATTTATGACCTCGAACATTATAAATATTCGTGCTTATATAATAATTTATAAAGACTAACAAAATAAGATAAGATGGTTAATGGCCGTAGGTAATAAGCCCATTTGAGAAAGACAATAAGCGAATCAGCAAGACAAATAAATAGGGAATAAAAGGGGATGGAGATAAATCCGATAATAATATAAATAAGGATTATAAAGGGTTATTTATAAGTATAATAAAATAGATAAATTATTTATTAACAAATAATAATTGATAAAACTTTTTGATAGAATCCCCATTAAGACATAGAATAATAATAGAGACGGGACGGGAATAAAAACAATAAAAGTTGAATAAACTAATTGTAACTAGGTGTATTTAAGAAACTAACTTAAATTGCCTATAACATAACTTGTCTTTGTAGAAATCAATTATTTTACTAATATTGCTAAAATGGTTTTAGGTGTAAAGAGTAAACTTCTAATAAGAATACGTAGTGAATACGTATAAGTAATATAGCTAAATTATTTATGTAGAATACGTAATTATGACCAAATATACATATAATAAAATTTTATATAAAACTAGGATAAAGCAAGAATAAAGGCCTACTCTTAAAGGGATTAAAGGTTGAATCCCGATTACAAGTATCCTTAGACCTTGTGGTCTATTCTCTTCTATCTTTTTATCCTATTGATGGTTACAAAGCCCCAATTATCACTCAAGAGAACACAACCCCTTACAGTTAAAGTTATCGTCAACTCACAATAATGCTCAGGCTAGTGTTATAGATAAGATATTGGTAAGGTTGACTCGCTACTATCGATTCATTTAGAATGTGTGTTTTATCAGTATCAGGGTAAACAGTCGATCCCCTTTCATCTGTGGAATAATTGTATGATAAAGTATAATGCCTATGAGGGGACTAACCCTAGTGTTAGTTGCTACTATATTTACGATTAACCCTTGGTTAGAGGATTCTAGTTTTGCCTAAGGATAATGTACAAATTAATGTTACACATTCGTGAGTGGATTAGGAGACGGCTTGTCTTAGCCTAGGGAGAAGATGAAGGATCTATGTGTTAATGAATATTCGGAACGACCAATAGACGGATCAGGGGAGTATGAGACGTATCTGACCTATGATAGGGGGGTATACGGAGTGTACGGCATAGGAGGGGAACTTGAGCAAGACAGGTAGAAGATAAGGTAGAGAAATCAAGGTTGTCAATAAGGGACAAAGAGTAACGTGGAATGAAAATAGGTGGAAAGAATAATTAGCGAATAGGTTATAGAATAACATGTTAAGGCTTTGAGTGCCAAGGGAATATAGGATAAAGGGTGGGTGGTAAAACCAATCGTGAGCATAAAAGGCCAATAAATCAACACGTATAAAGAAGTAGCGAATGAATCAACGTGGGATAAGCAGTACTGGGAGGAATGAGAGATAAGGGCAAATGGTTGAGAATAAAGTTGGGAAGATAACAATATGTTGAAAGTAGAAAGATCGAGGGTATAAAAGAATGAAAAAGCTGAGGAGGGGGTATAACTCAATTTAAGAGGAGGATTAGATAGAACAAAAGAGTAAGACTTGGATGATAGGTCGGGGAATAGGATAAATGGAAAGGATAAAAATCGGAAGATGTGTCTAGGATGAGTGTAGAATGATAGGGAATACTATAACGATAATACGTGACTACCATATAAAATTATATAGAAGGAGTACTAAAACATATACAAATAGTTGTATGGTGAAGAATAATCAACCTTGCAAATTTGTAGATAATAGGGAATCGTGAATAATGAAAAAGCCAGGTATTCTGGTAGGATGGTGATACTCTTGTCCTGGAGATTAACTAACTGCTTTGGTCATACCAATATACTTAAGACTTTTGTATACTATTTAGATAAGATAGGTCAATGATTATACAATAACCGGGAATATTGATTTTAATTTAATCCCTCTATAAGTCAATACTAAGGTGGATAACTATCTCCTACAGCTTAGCCTGGTATACTTTATTGGTTACGTTTTACCCACTTTATCCTCATTCATCTTTAGGTTTATACCAACTATAGGCTGGGGCTATTATTTATATAATATACCCTTGCAGATGGTTGGTTTATCCCTTTATAGGTTATTGGCAGCCCCCTCACATTATCTATTTCCATCTGTCAAGCTTATTACTATTATCTATATCTTTCGATTCCCAGTCTTTCCCACTTATGATTTTGATCCCCAATTATGGTAAAACCCAAGGAAATGGGTGGTGATATTTGGATACAATTGGCCTATTATGTTAATCTCCTTTTTTTCATAAGTGAAATCAGGTAACGTTAACTATATCAAAACATGTAAATTATCTTAAATATAAGTTTTTATAAAACGTTGCTTTGTTAAAGTTTATAGACATCGTGCTAATAGTTGCAGGGTTGGAGCATAAATATGAAAACTCTCATAGGTAACTAGTCATAGTCACGAATGTTTTACCTAAATATAATTGATTAGTAATTTCACTGCTATCCTTATGTGGATTGATGGGACTCTAACATTTAAGTAGAGTTTACATAAAGAGGAATCATTAATTATACTAGTGGAGAATCCCGACTATTGTTTGGTTAGGAGCATAAAACAGAGTAGCTAAAGTTGGAAGCACAGAATGAATAATGGAAACCAAAGTTGGGTTGAGAATGCGAGTATAGAAAATAACGTAGGGAACATGTCTCGGCTGGGGATACAAAACTTTCCTATAAAGGATGCGCATGTAATAGCCCGGGGTGAGGGGAACACAACCCCTCTTATTGTAAATCAACATAACCAAAGTACTAAAAGGGAGACTTTAGAAGATAAGACTAATAAATAGCGAATATAAAACTTATCCTGTAACAACAGGTATTTATAACCTAGGGATTGGTGTAAAGAGTCTCGCAATTAAATAAGTTATTCTCCTCAATATTGATTCGTTAGCTGATGGATGGTTACTTTAAAAAGGGAATAAAAACCTTACTATAAATAGTATGGGGTATAAAAATAGGGTGGGAATGAACGTAGGGAGGAGAACTAAAAGGGGATAGCAGATAAATAGGGATCAAGTGGGGGAGTTTGGTAAAAAGAGTTAACAAATAGTGGGGCATAATCTAAAATAAAGAGGGTATAATGTACTATAATAATTAAATTGAGCCACAAAAATGAAACCAATATGAAAATCATGAATAATATCCCCACAAACCTAAAAGTTTCTATTACGACTTATCTTTTTCCCACCTTTTATTATTGTCCCAACCCCCTAATTAGATTTCCCAACCCCCCCCGGTTCCATTCGTCACTTCCTTAGCCTCTAGTCACAATTCTTTCATTACCCTCCCTATTAGTTGGGCTATTATCCCTATCACTTAATCATTTGCGATATAAAAATCATTGTATAAAATTGATTCTAGTATAGTTAATGGGTACCAACGGTTTGTGAAAGGATTGGTAAGTGAGGGGAGGACAGAAGGGGGACCAGAAGGGAAAAGATCAGGATTGGGAATAGAACAATGCGTCGAGGATAAGACAGGGGTAATAAAAAGAGACTAATTGGGATGGAATGTATGTGGTCTAGAAGAAACCAGTCTAGGTAAGAGGAGGAATAGAAAGAAAAGCTCTTGTGAGACGAGGGGTCAGGATAAAAGATAATCCGAATAAGAATTTAACCTAGATCATAAAAGTAATAATTTAAAGACCTCTAACAAAGGGTTGGTTAATAGGGGAACATATCACTCATAGTTGAATTGAATATACTTGATAATCGTCTATTAAGTTGTGATTCTAGTCCCCTTCAAACCCTGCTTATCAACCTATAAAAGCATTTAGTACAATCATAAGATATTTTGTAGCTATTGAAAGTTTAATTTGAAAACTTTTTGTAAAGGTAGACCCTTTAATTTGTGTAATTGGAAAACTGTAATAAAGTGGGAGGTTAACTTGAATAAGAATAGGAGTGGTAAGATGAAAGAGGAGAGTAATAAGTCACATATGGGGAGGATACTTCTTGTAAGTGGTAATAATCCATAAAATGTATAAACTTATATAATGGTTTAGTGGTGGTTAAGAAAGTAGAGCGAGTGATAAATTTGAAAACACGTATAATAGGTAATGGGACAATCAGAAGTTAGGATAATAGGGGCAGGGATAGATATGGGGAACCTAGGAATGGGGACGGGTTAGATCAGGGGCTGAAGATGGTAAGGGGGTTGGGGGAATGATAGATGGGGGGGGGAAGAAGATGGAAGGATTTGTAAGTTGGGTATGTGGAAGAAGAAGTTGGATGGAGAAGAGAGGAAGAAGAAATAGAAAAGGGGACGGGCTAATAGGTTAACAAGTTTCGAAGAACAAGAGGGATAGAAACAAAAAGGAGGGGAAAAACTTGGGGGTATAAGAGGGTGGTAGGGGGAGATTGAATAAAAGAAAAAGAGGGGAAATGAAAGCTCGAGAATATATATAGTAGGAAGAATAGGAGAAACCTTATAGATCTAATCGATACCTATAAGTATCGAGGGGGTAAATCGGGCTGTACCTGATCCTAGGTAAGGTATAATATAGAGGGGAGTTTAATAAAGGTGAAATCAATCAGATACGGGGAGGAGCAGAAATCAGGGGTTGAGTGATAAGTCACATATGAGGACGATTCACGTCATACTATTATCCACAAGTGACTCATAATTGCCGTCATTTTACAGCAATGATTAAACGGCTCGTCATTGGTAGAATAACTTGTTATGATGAAAGATGTTAGAAGAGTACTAGTGAGGGATGGAAATTCGTTTATAGTATAAATCTTGTAATCAAGGATAAGTCATGGGATCGGGAGTAGTTTGTCTTGGTTTGCGTAAACCCATAATTGTCATAGAGCGCCAGTGGGTATCATAACTATAATCTTCTAGGAATAATAAAAATTCAAATCGAATCAAGATTCGAAGTCGAAAAAGGATGTACCTAATCGATATTTATATAAAAGAATAGTGGGGTTGGATTGAGATAGAAAAGGATAAAGATGGGAAGAGCATAATAGGAGAATATTGAATAGGAATAATAGAAAGAGTCTCTGGAGGTGTGCCTCTCTTTATCGTCTGGTATGGGGTCTAATAATAGAAAATCGATACAAGTATCGAGGTAAAGATTAGGTTTAGGGGATGGGACCACGGGTGGAGGAGAAATAGGGGAGTGGGTAATGAAATGACTACATAAAAGTAAGTAGGGGAATACGGAAATAAGGAATAGGGGAAGGGTGGAAGCGCATAGTACCGGTTTAGGTTCGATTGTCATTAAGCGTCCCTCTAGATATAGGAGTTATAAACTAGGATAAGAGAAGAGTCCTCTCTCGTGTCTAAATACTAGAAAGAGTAGCCAGAGGGCGTAAATTGTGGATCAATAAATAGAGGTTGGATATAAGTATAAGCGTAATCAAAGTCATAAGGGGTAATATTCATAAGATTCGAATAAGTCTCATAGGAACCCCCTAGGGTTTATCTACAAGATAATCGTAAAGGATAAAGGAATGGTACCCCTAATAGCTGACCATGAATGGTATAATGTACGTGGGTAGGATGAAGTATTTGGTAATCTCCTATGGTTAGAGTCAGATAGTTTAGCCTAGTCATAACCGTTTCTAATAGTAGCCAGAGGATTTAGTCGCTTAATCCCTGCCCATCTCGATACTTATAGGTATCGATTTAAGATATTGTATATAATAAAGTGATCCTAGTACTAACCCAAAGGTTTGGGACGGGACCTAATTACAAATTCTACCTCGACTAGCTCCCCCTTTTTATCTGGTTCTCTTCCTTAGCCTTAGTTAAATTTACAAACCCTGCTAAAGTTACACCTGTAAACCATTATCCACAACCTTTCTATTATTTATACCCTAATCCTTGATTATCTCTACTGCTACCCTATTATAATCTTTATAAACTCCACATCTAAAAGTACGTAAAATCTATTTACCGGGGCTTCTTCCTGCGTAAGGTTCGGTAATTAAATTATAACTGCTTACATGGTAGTCGATCTATTCCTCGGTTATGCCATAGAACAATTGAGTATAAATAAGTACAACTGGAGGAGGAAAAGAGAATCATAGATAGATATGAAGATAAAGAAAGAAAAAGATAAACAAAAATAGAGATTAGCGGGTAGGGATGAACTAGTGGATAGGGTAAAGGATGACAATAAAAAGGGGGTAGGGGAATGAAGAGTAAGAAAAGGATGTAAGAAAGACAAGGAAGGCTGGGGAGGGTGGGGATAGACCCGTGAAAGAGCTAAGAATAAGGACATCTACCCTAATACGTCTCCCCCTTTGGCTATTGGCTATAAGCCCCATAAAACTTATTATCCAACCTCCGTAACCCATACTTACACTTTATCCTCCCCCTCTTATCCCGCTTTGATTACCTTGAATTTCTCCTCTCGTCTAGTTGGCTATACCCACTCATATGCGATCAACAAAGCCTCGGTATTATTCAAACAATCTCCGTAGGTCTAAGACTCACCAGAGCATATCTACCTACCTCCTCGATGGACTAGAAAGATTTATATAAGAACCAGTAAGTATAGGGGGGCATATCCTAACCTAATTTATTTAGTAAACCCTAGTGGTATACAAGTCTTGTAGAGATGACTTGGTTTTTATCAAGTATGGTAGGCACTTGGTTCATTAGTGGTATCGGTTACCCTTATCTACACCTATTGGTTCCTTTGCTTCTTTTTATCCCTCGTGGTCCTCACTTTGCACCTCTAGGTCATGACCTAAATGACGACCTAAATGAGGGGAAAGAAGCTTAGTTGAGTCTAGTTCACATAGGGGGAGGTCAAGCGACCTTTAAACAAGAATAGTCACTCAGGCATAGATTAACAAGCTCTATCTAGAGATCTTTAGCCTCTAATCTAGTAAATTACCATTTTATGAAAATAGAAAACCATTTAATGACGTGTCAACAATTTCTGTTAATGGGAGTAAGTTAAGGGATAATTTTATCAACATAGAATAGACGTAGTCTACCCGGTGTAGTCTATCGTAGTTTAGTCTACTATAAACGTGACCCTGTCCCCATCTCTGTAGATCGAACAAGTCACAATGATTAACCAGATAAGTAGAACGTAAATACGTATGAAGGGAATAAAGAATAAGGGAGAAAGTGTGTAACTAATCCAGGTTCAGTGATCACATATAATTTGTTATAAGAGATGATATTGAAGACTAATCCTCAGTTCAAGATTAAGTGATCTATAAACTTATACTCAGCGGGGAAGAATTATCCCGCAGGCTTAGTAAGTAACCCATTCGACTAGTATAAAATGAAAGGGCCAATCCTATACAAGACGTAAAGGCTGCATTATGAGGCACCTATGACACTGTATATGGTTCATCTTTACTGAATAATCTTTTCTATTATGCCCATTACGTTTCATCATGGGTCTTATTCACCCCTCCCTCTGATCTAATTCTTGTACGAGCATCCTCCACTCTTATATCTCCTCACGTAGGGATGTTTTTAGTCTTCCCCTATGACTTGTTTAGATTGGCTCACTATAACCCTGTGTTCCTCGTACTAAAGACCGGCCCTATTTACTCCTTCACTTAGTGTTTATCTACCGCATTCCTAATACCCTACCTTTCTAGTTTCCTGGTACAGGCATCTATGATTAGACCATCCTCCCCCTTACTGTCTTACGAGCGGTATCCTCTTGTTCACTACGTTATTACCTTTTTGGTAGGGCTCGCCTATAAATATGAGTGATAGTAAAAAGAGCACGAGTGGGATTAAATATATTAAGTATGCCGCTAACGCATAGATACAATTCTGAAAATAGAATTAAACTTGAAGCATCAGATAATGGATTTAACAAAATTAGACCGGCTTGGTCTATAAGTTTGTATATTTTAAATAGGAAAATGGTTTTGGTAAATAAGGGGATCTAATAAAATTCTACAATAACCAAAATAAAAGGGGGGTAATAAGAAAGTGAACGACTGAATAAGGCAAAAAATTGTAGGGTGAATTTGTCTGAGAAAATTGGGTTCTAAATAGGAAAATAGTAACTCCCATAAAAACCCTAAGTAACTTGGGTTACTTATATGCTTACTCAACTTTACTGTCTTTATATAAATTTCTATAATGATATTCTAAACATATAAATATATGTTACCTACAATTGATTGAAGGCTAATGGCAATTTTGTATTGTTAAATTATCTTAGCCAGGTTGGGCAACTTTATTATCCAAATCGATTCTCTTAAACTAGTTTCGATTACAGTTATTCCCAGTCAAATGTGTTGCTAACTATTTTATAGGAGAAGTCATTAGTGGAGACCTTCTTTATCGTCACTAGTAAACGGGTGCTTATCAAAGGGTTGGGTCCTTATCAAATAGTTGGTTTCTCTAATAGTTGGGTCCTTATCAATAATAGTTTTTTAAAATAAGACTTTCATAAATATAATTATAAGACAGGCTATAAGGATCCTTATATGAAATATGTTATGGTTATTTTCTAAGAAGTTTATGCTTTATATAAGTGCAAAGTTCTTTTACTCCCCATGATTGATTATTGTCTTACTGATTCGCCTCTCTATTATATGTATTCAGCTAAAAGGCGAGTTAGATCCTAACTACAAGCGGCTTATTAAAATAGCCAAGTCTATATTCAACCACAGGTTGATCACTCTAATTATGAGTAGGCCTCATTAACTTTATCGTTATTATAGTAATTTGGTTTCATAAAGGCCTTTTATCTACCCACTAAATAGGTATTTTGAAATAATTTTCTATGGTCCCTCCTTTCTATTTTTATAAATAGTTAATTTATAACCTTATTTTAAGGACACAATCCCATATCCCCAGGGTCAAGCTCATTAATATAATTATTTTCTATTTATATAGAATAAAATAGGAATCCATTCACGAATATATCTAATTATATAAAAGGATCCCTCATTTGTGTTATTCTCTCATGGTAGATTGATATTTCTCTTTATTAAGTTCTTATAAATATGGAATCCCTCTCTACTAATATGAGTGTCGATTTCATAAATATTATTGTCGATTAAAAGGCTAAAATTTAATTGCGAATAAGGGAATCGAGTGGGTTTGCCGCTCATTTGTCAAATCGGAAATACAGCAGATAAGCGGTATTATTGGCAACCCTACCTGATTGGGCGGCCTTTTGTCCCCCTCTTGGGTGTCTTCCCCTCCCCGATTCCGTTACCTACGGAGTATTGTCTTTGGCTTAATCCGATTGTTGCGCTGTACAAATGTGCATATTAGTGATAAAATATTTACTAAAAAGTATCCAATAGAAAGGGAGTGACTAGGGTAGGGAAAAAAGAAGGGAATAGAGAAATGAAAAGACAATAGGGAAAGGAGGAGGGAAAGGCCTAAGGAAGAATATAAGGTAGAATAGAGGGAACTAATCCAAATAGACTGTAAAAGAATCCGCTCATAAATATAGAAAGAGGTAAACGAAGGAGGATAAAAAATCCAACAATTGGACAATCACAAAGATAATAATAAAACGAAAGGGTAAGGCTAAAAGATTATTAATCTGGAAACGTAAATTAAAAATTAATCCTCTATCCTTTAGTATAATTATTTATAAGCCACAAAATATTATTTTTATATACTTAGTTATTTGTGGATAAATCATCCCCCTTAGTTTTCAATGTAACCTAACTATAATCTATACACTAATAAAATTTAATAACAGAGGTAATTATTTACTACTATGAAATTACGACTTTTTATATAAATTAATCTAAAATATACAACCAGAATAATTATTAGAAGTTTATTAGAACCAGTAAAGGGTAAAACATTTATTTGTAAAGAATATAAAAGATTTAGGGAATCAGCTTAAAATTAAGTCTCAGCTTTAAATTAAGTCCTTAGCAAAGGTTGAGATATTTAATTAAAGATTGCTAAAGATTCAGGCAAGTAACAGGCAAGTTAATAGAAAGAAATTTATAATCCTAAATATAAAAAAGGATCGTGAGAAAGAAAGGAAGTTTACCATAAAGATAATCTTATATAAAAGATGAGAAGGTTATCTAAAACTTGATTCTATAAGTACCTAGTAAGAGTATAATAATATAAAATGGCTCCATCAGCGGGTAAGAATAGAAAAAAAGAAAGGGCACTAAGGAAATAAAGAATATATGGATAACTTGCCTAATATACATAAGGTTGTTTAATAATATATTTAATATTTAATTAAGTTTTTCCTTACAGAAATATTTAAATAATCTTAATTTTAAATTTATTCTCAGATGAGAGGTACCGTATAAGGTGACTTTAAGAAAAGTTTATATTAATAAGTAAATATTTAATCTAGAGGCTCTAGATTTTATCACGACAATTTAATCTTATGTTAATTATTCAAAAGGTAGTAGATGAATTTATCTAAGCCTATATTTATAATGAATAGATATCCATAACACCTCATATACAATTTTTAGCTATTCCTTTCTCTAATCTCTACTCCTATTCCCATTGCTTATTGTTCTGGTTTATATACCCAAAATTTATAAGTTTTACACGCAAACTAGTTTTATATGTTAGCATGGTTCTTGATCTTATAAAATAGTCAACTTAGAGTTATATATCGTTAGATTAGGGTAGGGTTAATTTATTTATTGACATTAAATAGCCGCCTTTATGATATTAGTTAATTACTACTTACAGCTAATTTTTATTCTAATGGTATTAAACAACCTAAATTATAATATTTATAGATAAACGCTAAATGCGTTTATTATAGTATTGGAATGAAGTTTATAATTCCACCAAACATAAATTTTATAAATAATAAAGGTAAAGGGATTGATTACTTATGTTTAAAGATCGGTTCAATATAATAACAAGTAAGATAAAGAAAGAGAATTTAACAATATACAATTAGATAAATATTTATTATAGTAAATTAGAGGAATATGGCTACTTTTATTATATTTTCTTAACTTATTATTCTCGTATGGTTTCCTTTTTCTTTCCTTTTCTTCTTATCAATCTCGTCCTTTTCTTATTCTTTGTTCCTCTTTCTCTTATTCTTTCTATTTAGTTTTCTCTTTAAGGTTTTGATTATCTTTGTTATCTTTTCAATCTACCCTTTTTTGGGTTGGGTCTTCTACCTTCTTATATACCCTCCTTTTTCTTTTCGTCCATCCTTTTGATCTTCCCTTTCTCTACTTTATACTCTTCTATCCTTTCTTTCTTTTTTCTTCTTTTTTATTCTACCCTTGTTTTATCCTATTGGTTCCTAGGCCTTTTTCTTTCTTCACCTTTGTCCCCTTACCTTTCTTTAGTCTTCCTTTTTATCTTATTCTCTCTTTTTCCTCTCAATTCCCTTTCTCACCCCAGTACCCTCAATTTGTTTTATGCCAAGTCTTCCTTTTTATATGATGATCCTTTACACACCCCTAGTCCTTTACAACCTCTAACTTATTTATTCCACAATTAGTTCCAGCCTCTCATTGATTGCCTCTCCCGTGTGATGATTCGCTACCTATTTAAGTTCTTACTATTGACTTATCAACCCCTTACGTAATCCCTATGAGACTCCCCTTTCATCTTACGAAATATAGCGAGTGCATAGTTAATCGATTATTATATTAATTGATTATGCGTTATTGGTTATATCAACTATCCAAAATATCTATTCTGACCTCCTCACTGACTAGATGCCAATCTCCACCTATCTGAATGGACAGGAGGTTCCCTCTACTTCCTATTTTCAGCATTATCTGCAGTGTGATTTGCTATCCAATCTTGGATTTGCTCAAGTTTACTACAGGTATTTTATTAGAAACTTGGAAGGGTAACAACATCTAAGTAATATAACCCAACTTTATTATTCTCCAATTTACTTATCCCCTAATATTGTGAGTTGTTCCAAATTAAAGTTTATTATTCCACCTATACTTTCTTCTATCCTCCAGCCTAAACCGTAGATAGGTTAACAAATTAAAATATTCAAGTATTAGTGATCCCTACTATCTTTTATTAGTAACCTTCGTTTCTCCTCCCTTCCATACGTCTTACTCCTTGCAAGGTGGGCCTACTAGACTTTTCTTTCGTTGCTTTCATCTATTCCCCTTTTCTACTCCCTTCTTCTTTTCTCTTTTTATACACCTTCTGTCACCTGTTCTCTTTCCCCGCTGTCCCCTTCTTCCCCCTTTTTCATTCCACCATTCCTTTTTGTCCTCCCACCTCTTTTCATCCTTCCCATTCCTTACCATTTTTATACACACATTCTTGTGAATCTTTTACGCTTATAAAACATGGTAAGTTATAGTCCCCTTATGACAAAACCCCAGGGTTCCATAAACTACATGTAAGGAGAATAGACTATCTTTATTACATGGGAAAGTGTTGATGGGGTCTTACCTGCCCTACCCCACTATTATCTATTCCCCACGGATCTAACGAGGTTACTCTACTTTTGACTTATAAAATTAGTCCAGGTCTTTCATTAGTAGATCCCTTACTCCCCTGCATTACCTATATTCTTTTACCAATCCGATTATTCACTCTTCTTATTCTAGGACTATAATGAGGTATTTCACCATAAGGTGATTATTATAAAATAATTTAAACCACCTAAGTATACGTTTACGTTAGCATTTAACAATAACCAATATTACGTAAACACAAGATCGTAGCAAAGCAATAAGGGAGAGTGAGTATCCAAGAAAGGTTTAGTGGGAAAAATGAAGGGTTGGATAATAAAAAAATAGTATCTCTAAGAAATAGTTTTAATAATAAAAGGTTGATAGATTAGGGTTTAATTAGATGTACCAGGAGTTATCCTCCCCAATCCAATGACAATCCTTGTTGACGATAAATTATAAATAAATGCCCCAACATATATTGACACCACACACCTGCAAGTAATATTTCGTAACAAGATAGTCATTCAATGAAAAAATAGAACGCCCCATAGACAGAAAACTTACCTATATAAGGGGATCCAATATAATAATTGACATATTATAATCCAGTCGTCCTTAGTAAACTCTGTCCTATAATCTGACCCCCCTCTTCTAGGCCAACCTATGGTTTTTCTGTGTGATAGCTCCATACGGTCTTGTATCCTATTTTATTGTCTCTTTCATATAGCACCTTTTGTGCTTTCAAGTTTTATTACACAATTGGGTATTCCTACCTTTATTCTCTATTGGCTATCACTATTAGTTAAGTATCCAACGTCCCCTTCTTAATTATACTACCCTTTTACAACTTTTATATATTTATACCTCCTCCATTGTATATTCAACATAGCGTCAACCTTACTGGTAAGATTATATTCCCCAATCTACCTAATAACTACCCCTACCCAACCATTTGATTCGCTATCGTCCTACTCAAATGTGTCGACCCTTGCTCTCTTCGCGTTCCTCCTATTTCCTCTGGGGGCGTAGGCGAAGATATGACAAATTGGATCACAATTCAATTAAGGATAAGTGAGGTAATGTGCGTATTTACCGAAGGCCTATTTTGGTCTATAAAATTAGAGGGTAAAGACTGAATCAGAAAAAGGGACAAGTGAATAAAGGGGGGGAATGAATCCCCCTCAATAAACGAAAGATGTGAGATTGGGGTTTGGATATATTAGTCCTAATCCTATCACCCTTTTTAAATTCCTAGGACCTCCTCTTTCCCTTCAAATATATTTAACTACCCCTTTTTTCATAGACACTCTTTACGAGTCATTGGCTACCCTATTATCCTTATGTACTTTCTCAACATCCTTACCCCTATTATTCCCTTTTTGTGAATGTGGTACGTGCAAGGTTTAATTATGACGTGGCATTCCCTTCATCAAAACATGTGTCTACTATGATTGGATATAGCTCGTTAGGGTTGTTAACTCTTTTATCCTATTTACTATGATTTATGATAAACGAGAGTTCCAATGGTGAGAGCTAGGCTACTTTTTTATAGTAAGGTTTTATGATCGGAGCATTTAACTATCTATAAAATTTATAAAAAAGTTATAGTCCTAATATAAATTTACACTAATATGGGTGTCATTAGTCGGAGCATATATAATTTATCTACAGTGATAATAACATATATAGTGGTTTATGGGATAAATAAATTAACCAAACCATGACTAGGTCAACTAGACAAATATAAGAATTGACGTATAACTTCCAACATAATTTATATGTATCTAGTAAGAATATCCCACAAAACCTTATATGGGGTAGAATAAAGCTAGAGGGTAAGAGGAATCTACCATTCACTAAGAGTAAAGGACAAGGATACTGAGAGAGTATTGCTAACCTTACTTTCATTTTACCCCTTACGCCCCAGGTACTTATTTATTCTTCCTTATTCTCTTCTAGTTTGTGATTCCCTCTACACATTCCCCTTTTATTAGGCTATTATCCCCTATTCCAATCATTCCCCTACCCACCTATCTTTTAGGTTTTTACCCAACCCACTTATTTGTATTGACCACTATCTTTATAAAAAACTTATTTATCCTCTATATTATTATCCTCTTATAGACCATATAGAGAGGTAGGGTTAGTCTTATAAATGGGCTACTTTCCTAATTTTCCTAGATTCAAAGTCTATTACTATAAGATTATTACCAGATTTTTCCCCTATCCTTTATTATACGCATCTTCTTATTCTTCTATTTCATTGAACTATGATCTTTGAAGATTATCATCAACTTGCATGTTTATTTTCCTATTCTTTGATTATATAGGAGGAAGAGAATTCTATAGATGGAAATATGTCGGGTATGGTTTACTAATAGTATCAGATTTAATAGTAGAACCAGGCTAATGGAGGTGATTGATAAATACAAGCTACAAATAACTTGTAGGAGGATAAGTGTAAGAAAAATATAAAGAAATGGGTAAGGCCAGGGGAGAAATAACAACAGTGGGTGGGGAGGGAATCTGCTAATAGGAAGAAAGGAGTAGGAGGGATGTCAATAGAGTAAAAGGAATAGGAGTAAGGTATAAAAGTTTAATAAGTCTTAGCT
>JAKSZP010006113.1:0-25532 GCA_022478985.1 Massospora cicadina | reverse complement strand
TGAAGGAATTATTGTAAGCTTCCTACAGAAGTAAAAAACAGTATGGATGGTGCAAGTGATCGACAGAAGGCTCGCCATGTTCAAGGCTGCTTGAGTTCAGAGGCTCAAGGAGATACTCAATGCAATTTTACGTCCTGGCTTGACTCATATTGAAACAAAAATCAATATCCTGTTAGTTCATAATTGATCAAGATGTCAATAACATAGAACTAGACTTATTACTCATGAAGATGATAATTGTATTTCAGTTTCTAACTACATTGTATGTTAATACCTAAAGGCGCAACATATATATGGGCAAAAGGAACTTTAAATCTAATAACTTAAAAAATGGTGCTACTTAGTTCTCTAGAGATGCATCCTACTTTGAAGATGCATATACACTTAGCCATTAAGGCCGCGATGTCTTTAAGGCCATCAAGGAGGCTTTAATTGATGTCAATAGAACTTATAAGACTAATACAAGGCATCAGGACCGCCTCCTTGACGAATGAGTAAGGCTATCTATGTAACCCAAGACAAGATCGAGAAACCTATAGAAAAGACTCCAAAGACATTAGAATGGCAGCTTTAGAGATAATTTACATTCAACAATTGCTATAAACTGGACATTGTTGACGCTCTTGTCTGATGAACGACAATGAGAAGAAGTGTGACCCTTACTGAAGATGCCAACAATGCAGTGAGCTGGGTGGGTCTATATAAGGATAAAATCTTGAGGATGAGGATGTAGTCAATTCAGTATACCATATGTCTTGGGCACATTTACAGTGGCTGCACCAGCTTAAATATAAGTGGATGGAAATAATATACATTAAATTAGACAATACCTACTTGGAATAGGCCACTCACCTACTAGGATTATCAACACCAGTAATGAAGGATTAAATTTGTGTTGTTTAGTTTCAAGAGCATAAAACTAGATATATTCATAAAGCTCAGGAGACATCAACGGGAGAAGTACTAAAGCAGAATGAATTGTCAGCTACTGAAGTTTGATGACTGAGAAATCGTTTAGAGAGAACGTCACAAAGGTCAAAGTGATGATACAGTGGGTTCGCCTCTTATTTTATTGTATACTGGAGCACCTGTTGATATCATGTTATCCAAATTGATAAAGAAGCTGAAGCATATGCTAGATATATACTATAATTAAAGTACAGACAGTTGGATCAGCTGTTACGAATGCCTTAGGACCTTATTCAGCGTTGCAGTTACATTTTTACATATGGTTATGACGGTTCCAGCAGAGGTTCTAGACAACAATCACTACTGATTTTTTGATTGCCACCCAGTTTCTAATCGAGTTTGGTGCTAAAATTGACCTCACCAAGAGTAACGTGATTATAACCAGTTACCAACTGCCGCTGGAGTTTAAGAAGAAGGTACCAAGTTGTTCAACCAGAGGACATGCTTGGTAGAAAATTTTTTGTCATTATACTCAATCCACCACACCCTTAAGGAGAAGGACGCTAAACAACTACCTGTTAAGGTTTTTGAAGAGGAAGGCTTACCACTGATTGAAAGTAAGAACATTGATTAGGGCTGGTGAGTAAAATAAGATGCTACTATCAATCATTGTGAAGATACCACTGAACTCAATACTCGAAGTCTACAGTCACATTGGGATCAGAAAGCAGGAGCCAAGAGTAATGCCTGGATTCTTTGATACTAGATACACCAGAGTACTGAGTGTCATATTGGGTAACATCACTACCCAAACTATCCTTGGTGAGAAAGGATAGTCGTCGCCCAAGCCAGTTTAAAAAGCTGCAATTTCATCAAATCAGTACATGCTATGAGAGGTTATAATAGATAGTAATTGAGGATGTGACTGACAAGGAGCAGACGGAACTGGACTAGCTCCTGAATGAGTTTAACTATATCTTCAGCACTGGACTAAACGATTATGGATTGTGTAAAGGAGAAATTTATTAAATGGTCAATGGATCTTCCAGCAAAATCAAGTCTAAACTATACCGCCATTAAAAAGCTAAAGATGAAGTTATCGCCAAAAGAGGTGAATCAACTCTTGGAAACTGGCTTTATCAGACCCTCAAAAGAGCCCGTGGGCTTCATCGCTGCTCCTTGTATGCAAGAAGGACGGAACACACTGTGTAGAATGGACTACCACTAATTAAAATGTTACCAAAAAGGATTAATACCTGTGCCTCAAAGTAGATGAAGCCATGAAGCATTTGGGAGTATTAAAGTGCTTCTCAGCAATGGATATGGCTAGTAGCTACTGACAGATGTATCTCTCTCCTGAGGATCAAGAGAAGCGCGCCCTGATCAGCAGCCATGGTTTTTTAAACCCATTAGGATGCCACAGGGACTGAGAAACGCCGCTACAACCTTTCAAATAGCAATGGACTGAATCTTTGAAGATCTCAAGCTATCCAGTACGCTCAGCTATCTGTACTATATAATGGTATATATTTGCAAGTTCCAAAAGAATTTCTAATACTCATGAGAAAAGTGTTTATCCAACTTCAAGAGTCTTACCTGAAGCTCAAACGAAGCATGTGTACCTTCCCAAAGAGAATGCCAGTGTTCCTAGGACATGAGATAGACTGAAAGGAACAACGCTCAGGAAAAAAAGCCAAGCATACTGACCATGGAACAGCCTTAAAGTATGTGTGACATCCAAGCATACTTCAGGATGGTGAATACTACCAGACGTTTATTCTCCATTTTGTGGACTTGGCTGCGCCGCTCACCTACATGTTGACCAAGGAAACCAAGTTTAATTGGGGCCTGGAGCATGAGTAGGCTTTGAAGATTTGAAATTTAGATTCGTAGAGGCACCAATCCTACCACGATCAGACTTCAACAAACCGTTTTACCTTTATATTGATGCTAGTGACATAAGCTCAGAGTAATAATCACCCAATTGGATCAAGGAGGGATAGACCACCCCATCAAGTACTACACCAAGGTCTTCTCAAGAGTGGAAAAGAACTAAACTATAAGGGAAATAGAGTACCTGTTGGTGATAAGAGTAGGGAAGCATTTTTTGACTCTACTTATATGTAGTTCCTTCAAAGCCATGATGGATAATGCATCACTCCGCTGGATGCACAACATGAAGAATCCAGAAGGATGATTTACCTGATGGGCTTTAAAACGACAAGGGTAAGATTTTTAGATCTTACACAGAGAAGGCAGAAAGAACCTCAATGTCGTTGGAATGTAGCGATTATTGGTCTTTCACCTCGAAGCAAAAAGTGAGCTATTGCCTGTTTGACCTTATTGGATACCAAGAAGGAATAACTAGATGAGACTTACAAAATAAAGTCTGTCCTAAGAAGATTTTCCAGAGATAACTGATGTATTGTAGTAACCTTCATAAGAAGATCAAGGACGAGTGATACCCAAACATCTGACGTAGTGATTGAATGAAACTTGTTATGGAAGCACGTAAGCATGTTGGTCATGGACGATTCCAGAAAACATTAACATAGCTTTGAAACCGGTTTTATTGGGATTCAATGTCAACCAAAGTACATCAAGCCCATGAACTCTATGTACCCTGAATGAGCTTCAGGCCCTTAGAGAAGCGCTTTTAGTTCCAGCCAATATTTCCAACAGCTCCAATCCGCAATGTACCATTTAAATAATAGGGCTGTTACCTATTCTCTTGAGTGGATCCAATTTTATCATCATGATTATCAACATTTAGAAAATTGGTTGAGCATCATCAGTCAAGACATAAACTGCCAGGTTTATTGCCAAATTCCATTAAAATCAAGTGATAAGTAGGCATTAATGCCCTCAGATTCTGCTATCAGATAAAAGGTGGTTAGCCTGATAGGTAAATGCTTCCACCCTATTGCAGGTTTGAGTTCGAAACTTGTACTGGATATAAAAATTCTTGGTGTGGTTATTTGTCCCAAGGTCAACCCACCTCAGATATATATTCTGCTATTAGATAACGAGAAGAACTTTAACTCTGATGTCATGTGAAACTTGTGGATCTATTTGGGGTGAGACAACAAATTACAAATCCATAACTCCATCCTTCAATGTTAGCATGGAATGCGTGAATAGAACCTTTATAGGAATATTCAAGGATATGTCCCTGAACTACAAGTCATAGTGGGACCACCTGCTGCCATCCACGCTGTTAGCATACTTAGCCATACTGGTGATTGACATGGCTCTGTTTAAGGCCCTGTATGGGCAAGAAGCAGTGTTACCTACCTTGTTGGCACCAGTCAATGCCTCAGATTTTAAGAACCTACCACCTGTGAGTTAACAAAAGAGTTGGCCAAGGAATTAATAATTATCAAGCTTGAAGCTTCCAAGAACATCAAACCATCTATCCTCATGAGTCAGAATGAGAGTCAGAGGCAGACTAATTTAGCAGAATTCAGTTTAGGAGAGAAGGTACTATCTTACCATGTATAAGGAGGCCAGCCTGAAAAGATTTAAGCCATCAGGACTGGCCCTGAAACTATTACATTCAATAGAGGAGCTGAGTATTACATCAGAGATGATGAAACTAATATTGTGTTTAACAGAGTAAAAACCTGAAACCTTAGACCGTCCCCCTGATCTTGTCTATGGATGGGAAATGTCATGGAAAATACCACAATTCTATTGGAGAGTAATTTCTCGTCCTCTAGAAGGAACATTGCCATTATACCATCACCTTAAAATTTAGATATACAAGTTCATTTTGCATATAAGAAAATTGAACCCCTTTTTCATAAAAGAAGACACCCCAGGAATTTACCAATCAGTCAGGATAACGTCATGTGCAATAATTTGATACCCGCTGAGAAAAAAGATTCATAGTATAAAGTTGACTACACTTCTGACACTGAAGACTATGAAAAATCAACCTCCCTTTATACTTTTGGAGTTCCAAAATAGTTTTCAATCAACCAATGATGTATAATTGATTGAACTGAGTAACCCTGATGAAGCAATCTGCCCTTTCATTAAATAAATAAAAAGGCACTTTATCAACTTTTAAAGCTGATTAAACCCTGAATTGAGTTCATCAAATTATCATATCAATTAAATTATGAGAAGATCAACATAATACCAATTCAGGAGAATAATTAATTATCAGAAGAGCGCTGCCATCCCAGACCCATAAGCGGGTATCAAGTAAGGGGCCACCAAACATCCTGGTGCAGTGGTTTAACATGAGATGGAGCTCACGGTTTGTAGCATTGGATAAAAATGAATGCCACCATAACGGCATAAATCAAGAAGAGACTTACAAGAGGTTTGTAAAACACCCATTATATTTCTAAACCTTAGCTAATTATTTTATATTTATGTTATATCTCAAATTTACTTAGTAAGTGTAAATGTACTTTAATTTACTCTTAATAAATAATTCTTTACCTCTGAATCCTAATTTTACCTTGAAAGCACCTAAGAAGATTTAATTGAAGAAATTGACGTAACCAGTCTTGTAGAAAAGAAGAACACACACTTAGGAGAAAATCTTAGGTTACTGAGTTTGCAGTAAAAGTTTGGTCGAGGTTTTCAATTGGTCTTGTGTTGGTCTAATTTATTGAAGCTATATATGATGGTGTCAAGCAGAATACCTTCAATAGGGCAATGAACAGTTCCACTGAGTAGGCGATGCTAATCAGGTAGCATCAGAAGAATATTTACAAAGTGAGGAATGCCATGTCCCTTCAGAAGGTTACCTGGTGGCTAAACTGTGTGGAACAGAACCCCTCTCCAGCAAGTCGGCTGACCATGTTAAGCAAGCAATGGCCTATGAGCTGACTATGATTATCATACTTATCAATGTAATGGTTTGTAAAGCTCCTTTTAAGGACACTCTCAGTGCTTCTAAACTATGGCTCTTTATCAATATGACCCTTTCAAATTATTTATAAATTTGCAAGTATTTTGGGCTCCCTTATAGTTGTAAAACAATTAAGTTGTCTCATTGCCCTTGATGGCTATTAGTAAAGACTCAAACCATAAGGCCTATGTTAAACTCTTCTCCCATCAAAACATTCCATGTTTTTTAAACCACCTCAAATTTAGTCTTAGTTTGACATCCCAATTTTTCAAAGTATAAATCCAAAGCATATAAATTTAAAAATATAGCTATGCGTTTGTACTAACATATATATATGGTGAGCCAGGTGATATATATAAGACTAGCTTTCCTCTCCTGTTTTCCGAGGGCAATATTTAATCCCCAATAAATTACATTTAGCTTTGTATTTTTCTTGCTCTTCATTTACTAACTCTAAACTTTAGCTACTTATAAAACAAACTTATAAATGTATTATATACTTTCAGAAAATATAACAAACATACTTAAGGTGGTATTCCAAATATCTGCCTCCTTTTTTGTCACTTCTTATTAAGCTGTCTGAAACTTATAAACCAAATATATTTAATTCATCAATACCAAAGTAGGCATAATGTACCTCACCGCGCTCAGTATAAGGCTATTGTTTTGACCATTGGCCTATGGTGACTTGCGGCTACAAGACTTCTATACCTCACTTAATTGTCATCCATTTTAGACTGACAATATTGTTCAAAGCTCCAGGGTATGTTTTGTTTAAGGAAGTGCATGCTCAGTCCACTATGAGCCGTGACAGAACTCTAGTAATCAAGATCACAATATCTGTTATAAAGTACTTGTATCTTTTTTTAGTACTAGATGGTCTAAAGTACTTGTATCTTAACTTAGGCGAAATCCAACTATCTCATTCATAAGAAAATATTAGGTGGTATGGCTGTTAGACAATGCCTGATTGCCATAGCTTTATTTGCGGACTTTATTAGTAGTTTAGGTCTCTATTCATAATTTATACCTTAAACACCTATAGTTTAGTTTATATAAAGGGTAATAATATCATAGACAAGAGTCATGGTGTTTCATGGATATCTCATTACTAGCCAACTCACTTATCAGAGGACCCATTAAAACTACTAATATCATATATAATTTATATAATAGAGTTTAACTTTTCTTAGATTTTTAGCATCAATTCATATGTAGGTCTATAAAATCACATCATCTGCGTAAATTAATAATTTGACATTGATTATAGTACCCTTTTCTGTAAGATAGTGAGATATAGCTATAATCACGTCCTAGCGTACCTTGTAGAAGCGTTAGTTAATATAATGCATATGGTGTCTAAAATGAATCTTGTGCTTGATATAAACAATAGGATTTTTTCTTTGTATATAATTTTATAGTGTCAATATCTTTTTATATTGGTACATATATCTTTCAGGTATTGTAAAAACTACTTCTATAGAGATTTAAGCGATTATATAGCATCATTAAATAGCAAACCCTAGTATAAGATTATTCTACTAAGCTTTATCAAATTCAAACAATCTCGGTAATAAACATAAAAGTGATGATAATTGATCTAGACCTCTATATCTTGAAAATAACCAACATAGGTTAGGTTATAGCTATAAGATTAAGTATAGTTTTGGGTGAGCTTATCTAGTTATATATTATAAATATCTTTTTTGATAATGATAAGTCAAGCTGAGCTAAGATATCATCTTTTTTTAGTAAGTTTAGTTGATAGGGTTGCATGTTTTATACTTATGGTTGGTATCTTTAGGTAAATATGAATTGTAAAACATAAAAAGTATCATAATTAGAATTTATTATGAGCAAAAATAATTTAGTTATGGAATTTATTAGTTTACTCATACTTCTTATTTGTCCTTTTTTGGCACTAGTGGTGACCAACCCAAAATGGGAGCCGCCACGCATCTTTATTTGCAAATGGTCTAAACAAAGAGATTATTTAAATAAAAAATCCTAATATGGCACCTCAGCTAACAGCATAGGAAGCCATAAAGAAGGAGAGGAAGCTTTGTTGAAACTTTTGTCTGGCGCCCACTTTAGCTGGCGGACCATGGCGGACAGCATTGAGGTAGGAGCATCACCAAAAAGAAACATAAAGAGTTATATTCCATCTAGTACTAAAAAAAAGAGTTATATTTGTGGGTTTTCTTTGGTTATGAGGTCAGCGGTGTCCATCGCCTCAATGTATTGAGCAAGTTGATGCTCAGCAAAAGTAATGAGAGCAGGCATACAAGTGAAATACTTGATGCGCTGGTAGGTTTGGGGATAATTGTGGTCAAACAGAGAAGTTTTTGCCATGTCAATGCAAGTATGGCTCTCTCTAAAAGCGAGGTCCACAATTTTTATATTTTGCATCCTCTTTAAAATCATGGGGAAAATTTTGTATTGAAATACCCTCAACAATATGTCCATTATCCCCATGGAGACGTTGAAGAGGAGGGTGTTGGCTGGAGAAGCTGCTGCTTCTACCACCAATTTTTGTTTATATTTATATAGCTAGGGAAAATTTTTTTAGATCTAAAATGGCAGGAATGCAAATTGGGAGGATTTACAAAAATTTCCTCCAAAATGAAATGTGGCTTAACATTATACAGCCTGCCGCTATCATCAGTTAATTTGAAGCACTCAAATTTTTTTAACTCGGCTAATGCTGGGACAGCCACTGAGTCAGTGCAGTTGCAAACTGATTGGCTGCAAACAGTTGACCATGGCTGCTCAGCTGAAACTCTCAGCCATCAATTAGGATTACATAAATCTGACTAATTTTTAAAAATTTATTTTTTGATTGGCTGCTGCTTTGGAAGCAGCGCCAGAATTAGCCAAGGTTGGGGTAGGAAGATCATGCCCTACTCAAAAAAAATTTTGTGATGCAGCAGCTGGCCCAACGCCAGAAGGAGGAGCAGCGGAAGTGGTATAGGTGGAAGCCATGGGGCACTTGCACTTCAAATGATCTAATTTGAAGCACAAGGGGCATATGGCGCGGCCATTTTTGACACACACCCAAAAATGGTGATCAGGTGTGGATCTGATCACAGTGTGGGGGGATATGTGAGGTGGGTGTCATGATAAAAAGTGCAGATCATCGAAGAGGTATGAGGCCATTCCAACTGACTTTCCTCATTGGGAACAACAAACTGCAAGATGGTGTTTGCGCCATAAATGGCCAAACCCTCCATCTGTTTGTGGTGAAGGCGTTCAGGGGAGAGAGATGACAGCAACCCAGCAAACTGGACCACCAAAGTGGCCTCATCTGGGAGCTGCTTGCATACAATGGGGAAAGGAATATTTTTATACTTTTGGCAGCTTAGATGCTGCCACTGCATCAGCTTCTGATCAGAAGCCAAAATCAAAATACCCCTTTAAGGGGTGGAAGTCAATATAGCCAGCGGGTTTAAAAACCACAGTGGCCATCTCAATGATGCTGTGCTTGCATATGGGAAAAGATTTCCATATTTGACCTGGAGGCTGAAATGCAAATTGCTCCGTGGGATCACCAAAGGTCTTTGGAGCACCGCTTGGGAGCTTTCAAGGTGGTGGCCAAGTCCCAAGGGGGGACATAACGCCCTTTAGCATTGGGAGGGCTAGCAGAGCCAGCCCACATGCACTTCAGCAGCGGCTGAAAGATTCCAGAATGGTGGTGCAACACCTTTCCAAGACAGGGCAGCAGGCGTCTATTGCATTGTCATTGGTAAGTTTTAGCTTATTCAAGTGGTCATTTTTTGTATTTTTTTTAAAAAAATCCAAATTTGGCTTTGATTTAGATATCAAAGCAAAAGAAAGATTACATCTTATATGTCCTATTTTAATTGAGATTAATTTTTGACTAACAAAAATGGTACAGTGTTTTTTGTCATAGCAATAATCCATTATTGCATAAGATGAAAAATAAGGCAGGTCAAAAATTTAGTACTGAAAATTGATTTTTTTAGACTGATATACAGAGATAATCTTAAGGGTAGTCATAAATAAATTCGTACATCTATATTATTTATTGTAGCTTTCAGTTTTATTTGTAGCTCTCAGGTGCTTTTTCCCAATAAACTTAGCAATAAATTTTTTTGTGGTAGGTTTTATAAAACTCAAGTATCCTCAGAGTCAGAGTTTAATTCTATCTTGGACTTTTTGTTCTTGAGATAGATGGTATATTTGAACTTAAACTACTAACTGGAGGCTCAAGGTTCCAACAGAGCTCTTGATTATCAGTATTTATAATATTGTAAACTTTATTTATTTAGTAAATTATTGGTACAATATAAATAACTAAAAAATATTCAGTGTTATAGGAAGGATAGAACAGTTCATGTTGGAGATTTAATTAGATTTAGATTCAATAACTTGGTCTAATATAAGATTAGTAGTATTTTATATCACATTGATCTGCACTGTGACATATACTCATGTGCTGGCCAAGTATTTTCAATATATAATATTGGGAATCTAGAAGGTACTGATGTAAAATTAATAATGTAAGGTCAGTGACTGGGTGAGATGGTCTTGACTATGACCTCATCCACATATACCAGTGTGATGATAGATCTAGAGGAACGCTTGCTTAACCACATCATTTGGTATAAAACTAGAGAGATTTGTTGAAACTTGTACATCACGTCATATTCCTGATGCTCAGAACAATTTACACACAATCAAAAAGTTAATTTGTATGAGGACAGAAACCTGGTAAATGATGTTAACTTATTTTATCCTAAACAAACTTTGTATAACAAGATAAAAAACTCTGTAGTATATTATTACTGTCATATTCAAGATGACGAGAGAATAAAACTCCTACTCCTGAATCCAGCCTCAATAAGTCGATTCCTGAGCCATCATGAATGGAACTTTACCCTGAAGCCACTGATATGATATTTGATCATGAAGCATCATGTGCATAAGGATTGATGGAGATGCCTTTTGGAACACATCCCCACTTCCCAATCCTTGAAAGGCTTGACCCCTACCGCTGCAGTCATTAGGATGACGCAGAACAATGAGGCCACTGACCCAGAAGTCTTCCAGAAGTCAGTGAAGGATCCTGATTATATAGGGCCACGAAGGCCCCTGAGGCACCAAGTCCCCACACGCACTATAGATATTGGCGCTTACTATCTCAATGAAGTAGTCTTTTTTGCCCCACCTTTTCATTTTTTGACCTATCCACTAGTTTAAAGCTTTATCCCAATTTCTGAACTTTAGCTTTATTCAAGAGAGCTGTTACACCAAAAAAAGTTGCGCTCACTACAGAGGGGCTCTGATTTGTCCAAGTAAAAACGTCTATAATAAATAATGGAGAATAATAGCAGTCAAGAAGATCTAACCTGCAATTGGTTGAGAAGTGTCACTTGATGAATTAGCACCTTGCAATATGGAGTACCACCTATGCATCTCAAAAGATAAAAATCCTGGGTCCCATTCCAGTTTACTCACTTCCATTGATGTTTATCAGTATCAACTTTCTTATGAGAACCTCAACAATATAATCCAAGAATTACTAAATGGCATCTATTTTGTGGGAGGCCACTCCAGTCTCTCCTGTGCTTCTTTAGTGCCTTCCACTTTGCAGGATTTATATACCTCGGCTCTACTGCCAGCAGGAAATTGGCTTTGAGGACCAAAAACTATCTCAAGATTTCATCCATCACACCATCCTGCACCTCCTTAAGGCTTTCAAGTTTGCAACAACATTTATTTTTTCTAACAACTAGGTCTTACACCAACCTTACACCCCCACATTGTCAATTTTTTAAAATGTAGCCTCCCCCTTCATCCACAAAACCAGGAAGCCATTATAAATAACTGTCAAATGATCAATGAGGCCCATAATCAACTTATGGTGTTAGATAGAGGAAATTCTGGCTATCTGGAGGATCAGCTTCATCAGAATATACAACTCCTTGAGGCTTCCTGAATTTATTGCCTCAATCAAGTCAAAGATCAGGTACAGACACTCCAGCTGCACTACCAGGAGCTAACCTCTCACAACATCACCTCCAGAGGTGAATGACCTGAGGGCCTGGAGGCCAGAAGGTCCTCGTGGTCCTCAAGGGCCTTCTGGTCTTGTAGCGCCTACTCCTGGTGATCCTGAAAACTCCTGGAAAAGGATGTTTTGACATCCCTCGCCGCCTTATTGGATCAAGTCTACAAGGTGGCTCAGGGGTGCAAGCTCCAAGTGGGTTAGATTCACTCTTAACCTTAGGGTCTTGATTGAGGCCTTGTTAAATGAGATTGATAATCTTAGCGCCCTCACTAATCTCACTGATAATTGCATCTTCCAGATTGAGCAAACCTATCAAGGGTTTAATACACATTGAATAATTTAGAATGCCAGCTTTTTCTTCAACGCGTCAACATTCAAGCATAAAAATGGAAGGTTGCTTTAAAATCCTCCATTATCTCTCAAAACCAAAGCTGAGACAATATTCAAGAGGCTCTTGAGAATTTTAGATGATGGCTGTATCAGCAGGCTCTTCACAACTCGGGAAACCAAAATTTCTGAACATGCACCAATTCCTGGTGTCAAATATCTTTCCACTTCTTGTATCTAATTTAGACCTAGTTTAAGGAGAAGTTCACCCCTGCCCAAGAAAGCACCTCCTCCTTCTTATATGCCTTTGAGAGCTCCATGGAAGGGGCTACTGACTGACAGAAGGTGTTGCATATCCACTCTTTCCTGAATAGCTCAGCTCAAGAGATTATGCATTCTCATCTAAAGGAATGCTACACTTGGGAACATGACCATACTGCCTTAATACAGGAATTCAGCAGCAACCAAACCCTGGTCAATAAAAAGCAAGCATCCATGAGTATTCATCTGAACAAAGGGGAGGGCCCTGTGGAGTTTGCCAGCTGCTTATACACCCAAACACATCCCTTATTAACCACTAATCGCATTACCTTGGATGACGCCATAACTGCAGTCATCACTGCGTTGGGGTCATATTTTAAGTTTAAAATACATATGATCAGAAAGAATAATGGTTTTATTTTCATATGGAAATTAAGGAAACTTTTATTGATACCTACATTGACCCTGAATTCCAAGTCTACCGCACATGTTACCTCCAGCCATCTTCTGGTCCACGTTGTCAAAAACCTGAAGAAATAATTTGTTCTCAATGCATTTACTGCAATGGCTTCCATCAAGTGCCAATACAAGTTGGAGAAAAACTGCCAAGGAGTAAGTAAAAAGGCATCACATGAAGGATGAAGCACTCCATGCTGACATCCTTATCTCGCCTCAAGGACCATTAGTGTTCTCTAATAAACCTGGAGTTGTCATACCAGTAGAAGAAGTTTCGATGCTCATTGTTAATAATGACTCTGATACTACTAATTCGTCTTCTAATGATTCTCCTATGTATCTCACGCTAGCTCCACAGTTTGTAAGTTTAGTTACCCGCTTTTTTGTATGATTTCATAAAAACCTGGTTCACGCCATTGTTGACAGTGGTTTCCCCATAAATTTCATCTCCTCCAAACTAATAAAACACATTAAGAATGCTCCAGACTAGCTGGATTACATGGAATATGGCATGGCTGGACTGCAGTGTACTAAGTCCATTGGGGCCTTTCTTCCTTACCTACCTACTTTTGAGAGATTTCCCATAAATACCCCTGCCATTGCACTAGGTAACCCGAGCTATGATCTTCTCCTTAGGACTCAGTTTCTCTGGGACTACTCCACGTTAGTGCACTATGATAAAGGATTTCTATCTCTGATGGGACATCAGGTCCCCCTAATTTTTATTACCTCACATGACGCCAAAAAGGAGGTCAAAGCTCAGGCTTCTTTTTAGAGAGGGAAATCTGTATTGACTGACTCTAGTATCACAAGTTTTTTTGCGTAAAGAGCCCCCGCCTGCAGTTGATGGCCTTGAAGGCATGCCAATTTATTTGCCTAAGACGACCAATATATACTGAAGACCTAGGTTATTATTGACACTCATGTTCAAATTAACATCTTTTCTGGATATCTGCTGGAAATCCGGGGCCTAGATAAAACATTGGTCAAGGAGGTCCTAACCTTTCCAGGTACTTGGCTTCCACCTATGCCAGTTCCATATTGGTGCTGTTGTCTAACCTTACTGATACCTAGGGTAATGGGCCCTAATACTCCAGCTTCTTATGTTCACCCCTACCAGTAGAGGCTGTTAAGATGTCCGCAGCTTTATAAGTTTAAGGGATTTTGGGCTGGAAACGCCCCCATCAGTGGTTCTAGTTGACATTTTTATTGGGAAAAAGCTCACCGGTGAACAACAGATCCAGGTTAGGGAATTATTGGAGGAGTACATAGACCTCATATTGACCTCTACCTACGATTTTGGAAAATGAGTAGGGCTCTTAATCATATGGAAAGATGGGACGCTTCCCCCATTTGGTCCTGACCTTACCAAAAAAGTAATGGTGAAGAAGCCCATTTGGCAATAGAGCTCAAGCAACTACTTGAAGACAGGCTATTGGCGCTTTTGCGAAGTCCTTGGGCCTCCCCACTCCAGTTAGTTTTTAAAAAGATGGCAGTCATCGTGTGGCAATAAATTTATTATCAGCTCAATTCTATCACCAAGAAAGACAGTATTCCTTTCCCCAAATCAATGATTTTCTCCACCTGCTCGCCAGGTCATAACATTTTTCCATGATGGATCTTGTTAGTTGATCTCAGCAATTGGAGCTCGCTCCAAAAATTAAACCAAGTTTGCGCTCATAGCCAACAAAGGGCTTTTTGAACCCACGAGGATGCCCCAGGGCCTTTGCAACGCTCTGGACACATTTCAACGCGCCATGGATGAAATTCTAAGGACTTAAAATTACCTATGTCATCGTATATCTTTATTATATCACCTATTTTATGTGCTTTTAATGGTCATGTTAGAACAACTCTGGGAAGTCTTCAAACTTTTAGGGAGGCCTTTGAAATACTCAAACCTTTTAAGTGCTCTTTCTTCTGATAAATAAATGGAGTTCCCAAGACACAAGGACTTGAAAGATGGTATCCACTCCTTACTGGACAAAGTTGACACCATAAGAAGATGTCAAACTCCCAGAGCCATAGGGATATTCAGGTATTTCTGGGAATAGTGGGCTATTATCTTCAGTATATCCCTCGGTTTGGTGACCTAGCTGAGCCCATGTCTACCTCCTGCAAAAGAATGTGCCCTTTAAGTGGCGGCTTGAACAAAAGCATGCATTTAATTTTGTTGAGGACTGTTATTTTCACTTAACCTGTTTTGGTTCATCTGCGTTTTGATTGACCCTTTTTGCTAATCACAGATATGAGTAATGTCGCCATTGGGTCCATCTTAGTCCAGCACAATGAAAATCAGTTCAATCATCCAATAACTTACATTAGCAAGACCCAGAGCAAGGCCAAACAAAACTATAGCATTATAGTATGGGAGTGCCTGGCTGTTTTGTTATCAATCAAGCACTTCTGGCTCTATCTTTATGGCACCCACTTCACCATTGTCACTAACCATTCCTTGCTCCAATGGCTGCAGCAAATGAAGGACCCAGATGGATGGTTAGCTAGATGGGCTCTAAGGCTGCAGAACTACAATTTCTCTAAAGTCCACCACTTATCAACGATTCACCAGAACGCCAATGGGCTCTTTAGGATGCCATTACTGGCTACTTTGACCCCTGAGGAGGACCAACCGTGCGATCTTATCTGTTGGCTAGGATAAGAGTTGGAATCTCTGGAGAACCAAGCTGAGCTTTGTCAAATTACCTAGATACTTAAATCAAGGAAGGAATAATGTATAAAAAGGTTAATAAGATTGACTCCCTTATATCCATCCTTCTTTTTGAACTAACGTTATCCTAGAAGGGCATGCGACCATGAGACATGGGGCTTTGAAGAAGACACAAAAATGGCTAAAAAACGATGATACTGAGACCAAATGGTAGAAACCATTCAAGAGGTCATGGAAGTGTGTATGACATGCTGATCAAAATATCGAGCCAGTCCCTGATATCAGCACTCAGCTGTTGCCCTGTCGGGTCCTTTTAATTTCATTAGCATTAATGTAGTAGGCCCTCTTTCCACCATATTGCACAGCCATAAATATCCTCTTATCCATAAACTGCTTGATCAAATGATTATGAAGCAATTTCTGTCCATGCTGCCACTAATAAAGCCATGGATCTATTTTTTGATCTATTTTAACCCAGCATGGATGCTCATAAACTTTACTTTTGGACAATGGCTTATATATCACCTCACATGAAGTCCAAGAGTAATTTCACTTTTCTGAACGACCAGAGTATCACCGCCTCTTACAACCCATCGACCAAGGGGGCAGTTGAACATGCTAATGTAACCCTCTGTTGGAATTCAGGTTTTTGGTTGGCTCGCTGGTGCTTTATTTCACCTAAATCTAAAAATAAGTTTACAGGAGAAATGATAATCTTAACTGCGGAAATAAATTTTAGGGGGATTGTTATACCACTTATTTTAAAAATAAAAGCTCTGTTAATGTATACTAAAAAGCTGGAATTTTATTAGCTTTTATTAGTAATCACAAGGGATCAAGAACTGAACCATCTCAATATCTCAGTGCTAAGTATTTAATTATGTCAATACTTGAAGTTTGGATTTGACTATGAGTGTAAAAATAGGGAATATTGGGATTTTCCCTTTCAGAGCTCTTGAGACTCTCCTCACTTTGATGTAATGGCTGATGGAGGGCGATGGCAGGTAGGATAATCCGTGAGGTAAGGTTTTAATATATTTTACCAAATCAGTAGGCGGGAAAATATTTGCACCTTGTGGGATCCCCTCCAAACCTATAAAAGGGGCCAGTCTCCATGATAAAGGTTGAACTAAAGGAGCTGTAAGATGAGGAGGGACCTCCAAATGGCTCCCTTGATTCTGCCAACAATTTTTATAGCCCTGCTAATAACTGTAGGCATATTTGGACGAGGAGTTGGGGAAATGGTATTGCCCCAATTTGAGGGGTTCCACTGAGAATCAGCTTGGGTCTTTTGGTCAATATTATCTCTTATTTCAATTGAAACACTCTTTTTTACAATATCAGACTTGTAATTGTCCAAAACCCTTATATCTATTTTATGGAAGATGGCTGCCTAAGACCCTACTCGCTGAAATTATTATCTAATTAGCGCTTTGTTTGCTTACCAAATAAGCTACCATCAAATAACAAAGATGTCCATTTGAAGCTCTATATTTAATCCACATCTACCAAGTATCGTTCAGCCTCTGCTCAATACCTCTGTACTGAGAACACTGGTTTAACTATGAGGGCCTTAGACAAAGAAATTGTCTGGATTCAAGCCCTAGCTACTCAAGGCATTGTCACCACAAAGAAGGGGAGGCATTCCAATTTTATTACAGCTGACCCACTTTACCAAATTTTTCATTAGTTGACCTCATTCTCTTATATCACCAATAATTGAGAGGTTGACAGAACAAGATTGGCATTCTTTGGTCTGAATTTTATAAATTCATTTATAGCTGAACTTGGAGTGCTTTATTGTCAATGTCAATTATAGAAAGTGGTTAATAAAGTACATGGCTAATTCCTTTGGCCCTATACCCCCTCTGACAAGACCTTGAGGGGTGCGTTGTTGGGATTCGAGACAATGAGTGAGTCAAAATCATTACTCCTGAATTGAGCCTCAACAAGTTGACTCTCAACTCAGCATGAATGAAACTTTTTCTGAAGGCACTGATATGAGAAGTGATCAGGAAGCATCATGTGCAGAGAATCAATTGATATGACTTCAGGAATCCCATCCCTGCTTTCTGAACTTTGAGAGGCGCGACCTCCACCACTGCAGTCATGAGGATGACGCATAACAATGAGGCCACTTACCCAGAAGTTAATCCAGAAATCAGTGGAGGATCCTGATTGTATAGGGCCACAAAGACTCCTGAGGCACCAAGTCCTCACGGGCCTAAAATTGGCACTTTCTAACTCAATAAAATAAACTTTTTCACAGCATCTTTTTTTGACCTCTCTGCTAGTTTATAGCTTTGAGCCCACCTCAAACTTTGTTGTCATTCAAAAGACTTGTTAGGCTGATAAGTACTTAAATTGGCTGTGAGGCTTTCAGATTGTCATATTCTTGGTGATAAGCACCAACTTACTACTAAGCAACCAGATTTTCTTTCAAAACAGCAGTCCCTTATTTATATGCTTCTATAAATCTCATAGGTTCCATTAGGTTTAAAAGATAGTTGAGCAGCACTGTGAAAGTTTTGTGGCAGTTGCTTAATATTTTTAAAAATACATAGAGACTAGTGTTTTGGCCTTAAGGCATATACAACTAATGACAATTGGCCTATTACAAACAAGGTGCTTACAGATGGTCATGAATATTAATAAGCGCTAATATCAATGATTTATTGATGGAATGGGGCAAGGTAGTATAAAAAATAAGAAATTTTGTTTACATGGCTGTGGGGGAAAAGTAGATTGATGGTGATTAGAGATTTGGGGTTTGCGCCTGCAAGGTATCAATAGAATTGATAAAATCTCTAATATCACTAAATGCCAATGTGGCCAATAATAGCTAAAGTAACCCATTTATACATATTAATCTGGAATGGCGCAAAATTAATTGTAACTTAATTTTTGATAAGGAAAAAAAAATTAAAAAACAATAAGTTTGTTCTCAAGGTTATTATACATAGTTTTAACTGAAAACAATCCATCTTACATTACTTTGATCACTATTTGCTTTTTTCATAATTCCAGTATAATCAATTATAATGTTTGTTGCTTTTTTGACTTAATACTTAATCCTATGTTAATTAAAACTAGCAAAGCGTTAGATTTATAAATATTCTTATTTGATTTAAATGCCAAATTTGGTTGATAAAAATATAGAAAGGGATTACAGATTGAGGCTTCATCCTTACTTGGTCAAAGCCTGATATTGCCCCTTTGAAGCCTATGATTGGGGGTGAAATTTATTCATCCAACTTAATTCAAAATTGATATGGACGTACAGTCCATTAATCAGCCAAAACTGAATTCTACGCTGATACCCCAATCTATTTTAACCAGAATCCCCGGGCCTTATTAGCTAAAATTTCTGTATTTGGTGATCTCATTGAACCATCCACCTTACCCTTGAATGGTTTTTGAAAACCAAATATCACTATCAAAACCCTGTCAGTTTTATATCCCACAAACAAACGCCACACCATTCTGCTCCAACCACCAGCTCACCGCTGAAGCAGCCGTCTCACCTGACTGCCATCCTATCTGAAAAGTTGTAGCTAATTCTGTGGTGATGCTAGAAGAGAGCCTTCTCCCTACCGCTGTCCCAGATACTCTACTAATGTAGGTAAGCAGGATTTCCTAAAATTTACAAGAACGCCCATTAGTCTATCTTGAATGTTGTGGTGGTGTCCCAAAACCCCAAATGTAAAAACCTGCACCAAAATAGCCATCTTCATTAAGGTCCTTAAAGCACGCCACCAAGTGGAGCAAGATCATGTAATCTATTTTGGCACCTTTAATGCAGCGCATGGTGCCTTCCCTGGCCCTCCTTTGAGTGTTATTAAACCCCATTCTGCCAATTCCCACCCCATTGCTTTCCACCTAGTCTGCACCTTGCTTCATTCCAACTATTGGGTTTCCACCAGATTCTCTCGATGGTGCTAACGCTGGGAAACCTAATATGGTGACTGAGTACAAGAGGCTTGGCTCATCACTGTCACCCAAGAGTACAGGGGCTTTATCAGACGCAGAGATAGACGAGACTTTGTTAATTAGAATAAAGCATACCTAAGTAATATATAATATAATAAGTCTGCTAAAAAGTACTTAATTAAAATAAGTCAGTACTATTTATAGTACTGTTGAAAAGAAAAAGGGAATAATGATTCAATGGAAATGGCAAAGAGGGATCCATCAGTCATTCTTGATTCCCACATGGTTTGTCCTTCATCACTTATCATCTGGAAGGTCAGTTGAGCTTCTTTATCTCCTGGTGATAGTTTCATAGCATAAGTTAAATTAGTATTATCCTTAACTAGGAGCTCTACCAATATTCCAGGTTATAAGTTAAAACTTGAAAACTTCCATAATGAACAGCTAATGAATATATTGGTAGCTTTGGGCCACAGATGATGGATTCATGTGAATGAGGCCTTGGATTTAGGTGAATTTTCCTGAATAATAACAAAATGATTGTTAGCCAAATACAGAGTAATCAGGTAATACTCTGAATTCAATAACTAAATTGATGATGTAAGTCAAATCTTAATTTGGGACTTATGGGACCATTTGAGTCACTTGAAGGTCAAGTACCGCATAAAATCAATATATTTCAACCTTATCACCATTCCAATGCTTCAACTTGCATAGGGAGAATCTAGAGACCAATGAAACCAAAAATGTGATTCCTGACCCCCCCATAGTTGGCTTTTAGTTTGACGTAGTTAGCCTACTTTGTTTTGTTAGGTTATGGCACTGTTTTTCTTAAATTAGCATTTCAGTCCAATTTTGTATAATCTATTTTTGGTAATGTTAAACCCATGGTCAGCTTATCTTTAATAAACAAGATATGGGCGTACAGATTGTTTAGCAGTATGTAAGGGTTTTTGAATAATTGACACTTGTAAATTGTTAATCAAAGAAATTCTTCTTATAATCAAGTCTTCTATACTTTCAAAAAACATAAACTGTTAATAGGTAGAGAATAACCCAATTTGTCATCAGGTCACTTTGAGTTGAGAAGTTTGGTTAGTCTAACGTTTGAAGCTAGATCATGTTTTTTATCATTTGTATTCTCATAATAAGAGGATGCTAAGGTTTATTGGTACTCCAGCTTTATGGCTCATTGGCACTAAATTTAGAATCTTTTCTTAGTACTATATGGTCTAAATACAGAATGTTCAGTTCTTCTTTGCATTTAATCTTGATGCTCCTAATAAGCGATTACTTGGCTTTAAAGTAGTATGATTTTGTGTACTTTGCATAAATTGTCTTGATTTAATTTACTGCACTCTTTTCTATATTAACATCTTATTTATGATTCTAATACTATCAACTCTAAAGCTCTATGTTTCTTGTCCTATGGCTCTCAAGTCCAGGTTTTCAACAGATCCTTACAGTAATTGGTCATGAAGGCATTTAGCTTAGCTAGTCAAAATATGTCATTGTGATTTTAATATTTTAGGCAAAGTTAAGTGATTCAGTTGTGATAGCCTTTAACTTGTCTGATCTGTTTTATCATCACAATTTCTTATGGTATTTCAAAGTTAAGTAATTTAGTCATGGAAGCATGAAACTCAGTTAGTCAAGTAAATCATTGTGTTCCAGATAATATTTGCAAAGGTAAGTTATTTGGTCAATGGGGCTATAATACTACTATTGCTTGGTCAGGAGGCTATGGCTTTACTCAAAATTAAACCTATCATTTCTGTTAGGCGATTTCATGTCTTTGTCATGGCATAATTTTAGTGAAGAAGCATTCATCTTCTTGCTCTTTCATAATATTTCTATCAATGCTTTTGGCAAGCAGTTTTTGCTTCATCAAGTTTGATTTTAGGGAGTCCATGCACTCATAATCCAAATTTTTCACATATTTTGTCTCAATAATTCTAGTAAGTAATTTATTAAAATTTTTCATGGAGTATTTTGTCATGAACGAGCATCCATCTTCTAATTCTTATATATTGGCTTATTATTTCTAGTAAGCAGTTTGTAATTTTGGTGCGACATAGTTTAGCAAAACCTTGGACATTTCCTCTTATATTTTCTGAATATTCTTTGCTCATTTTTCAGCTGACATTGGACTTTTGCATCAAAGTACTGGCAGCTCTTATTTCCCATAAGTCTGCTACTATGGTTCTTGGGTCTGGGTAAAAATACCTCTGAGGCATTAATGTTAGACAGCGTAGTTGTTTCTTATGTTCTTTTAAGGTATAAGTAGTTTGAGGTATACAATTTCCATAATTGTTGTTGCATTTCTGAATACTAAAGTCCTAATCCACTTTCTCAGGTGCTTGGGGTAATACTGAAGTGATTCTCTCCAAAAAGTAGTTTAATTAGGAATATTTATGATTGAACTCTTCTTGCTTGCTGACTCATTCATCATCAAGATTATTTTTTGTCATTTTATTTTCTACCTCAACATAGTTTTATTATAAAAAGATATCGTTTAATAAACAGTCATATTTATTTTAGATTTTTAAAAGCCTTTTCTGATTGGTCTACATAATATAGTTATTGTTCACAGGCTGTTTCTATAAAATTTGTAACACTAAGATTATTCTTGTAAAATGTCCAGAGCTTCATTAGTAAAATTGTTAATTTTCAAAGCTGCTTGTTTATAAAGTATAGCAGCACTTTTGTTCTTTGTAGCAGTCAGCTTATTAGCATGTGCTCACTAAAATTAGGTAATTGCTGTGGCCAAGTTGCTAACTTTCTTTTGCTTTAAGCACTTTATCTTTTATATTTAATTTTTAGTTAATTAAAAACAGCCTCTGCTTTCACGCCGTTTGCACCTATGCCAATGATTTGGCGCCTGCTGCCCCCACAGGTGTGGAGCCGCGCCACTTCTTGGCATTTTTTAGCCAAGGTCAGATCATGACCTGCTGGATCTGCTAGCCCCCACCTCCTCTAGTCATTTTTTCCGCCTCAGGACCTAGCTTATCGTCTCATACGCTAACAAGTGGTGTTTTGAATCCCATGGTGCTCCCTGGAGCAATCTACACTTAGGCTTTTGGGTCATTTATAGTAACATCTTTCCATAAACAAGTGCAGCCAACATAAAGATGGCTCAAACAGTGTATAAACCGGGTATTTTATAGCTCTACACCTGCAAGGGGTACTTTGACATTGGCTTCTTCTGTGAAGCCCGTGCCTTGATTGCAGTGATGGTGCCTATATTATATAAAGATACCTCAATCCACACTGTTTGCATATGACTGCTGGCTGAAGCAACTCTGGTGTTTATGTATGATGACTTGCAAAGTCATCTCTGTCCCAAGCAACTTTAAATGAGCGTTTAAAGGGTTTAGTCACATATGAAATTACCTCATCATGTAGTTCAAGACCCAATGGGGTCAGCCGCCCAAAGAGCCTCACACTTTCACAACCACCTGCCCTTTTCACCCTAACAATTATCTTGAACTTTCCCCTTGAACCATAGCCCACTCCAAACCTGACCATACTTTCTTAGCCCGTGTGGAGAATGGCAATGGTTTTAGACTTTTGTAATTTTTCCTTGAAAAATCAAAGTAAAAATTGACCTTTCATTGCTACTGTAGAATCCTCCACCCTTCCATTCTCCAATAATTTTACCATTGCTGCCCCAGAAGAATTTTTTATTGGGGCTACATACATTTCCCCCTCCCTTAATCACTAAGAACGCAGCTCCACTCATTCTAGCCAATCTGAACCAACCATCCCAAACTATCCCTGAGAAATTTCGGAAGCACAGGGGGCAATTAATTTCCTTGTTGATGGTTTGATGTCAACTGCTTCACCCCATTAATCATCCTCCATTGCTAGCCCCAGTTTTCCGCCTTCAACCCACTTTAGAGTCTCGATAAGTTGCTGATATGACCCATTTGATAATATACTTACTAATTTTGATTGTCCAGAGATCTTTAACTATCACCTAACTCAACTCCCCAACACCAATTCCGTTTTTATAAAGGGCTTGCCAACACACAAGTCCCACCATTAGATCTCTGTTGAGCAGTAATTGTCCCACTAAACCCCCCTACTTCAATCCTTCTACAAGGACATGGAGTTACTTTGTAAAGGTATACCCCCTTACAGTTCCAACTAACTTCTTCAAAGATGTCAGATTAAAATTGGGAGAATTACAATTGGTGTGGGTCACTCATGCATCAATGCACCAACTCATCAATATATAACCCAAATACCCTATGACCTGCCAAGACGCTGTCTCTTTTTCATAAAAAAATATTATTGATTTTGCCAAGAGTCTGCTATCCCTATAAGTCAAGGCACTGCACACCGTGTTCATTCTTGATGAATCAAATTTTAATTTTTAGACTTATGTTTCATTCCACCCATGTCCCTAATCTCCATCTTGTCCACCCTCACACAGTATATGAAGCAACTGGCACCAGATCATAATCCCCTTGAACCTCACTCTCCATCTGATATAGCCTCTTAAGCTCACCACTGAAGAGCATTTTGGGGGATTTTTAGATATTAAAATTGGCATCAGCGTTTAAGGATCCATGGACGCTCACCCTCCTTGGGTTGAGCCCCAATTTTATGAAAAAAAGTATGGTCAAGTTTCCAATTAGGGGTTGTACAATACACATATTAAACACCAAAAGTGAATTTGATGTTGTAGAGATTTTAAACAATCCTTGGTGGGTGACTCTTCACTTGCACAGCGTTGCAGCGATCATCTTTTGATAAAACTGTTCTTCGCCCCACTGGCAATTTCTTATGGGAACTTTCATCGCTATGGAGATAACTTTAGACATTGTCCTCATAGAAAAGATCCAACGTATGTCAGACTATCTCTTCCTTGCAAAAATAACGCTTCATATGTGTCCTCTTCATAATTGCCTCTTATAAAGAAGATCATAAGATTGGTTACTATAGACGCTGCTCTATTTGATCCTAGACTGGTTACTGGTCCTATTATTAAACCAAAATAAAGTGAAGACTAAGTAAAAACTTATGATTATGTGATAGACTTGTTTTACTAGTCAAAGAGTTTTTATATCTTACAGCAAAATCAAGAAATAAAATTTAGAAAAAAAGATTTAGGGTATCTTTGATATGGTTGGTCTTAAGGAACTCCACATCAATCGCTTCTTCATCTCACTATTATTTGTAAAGTCCTTTTTCTTAAGCTCCCTGATTCAAAAGCTTAATCTTAATTTGGGTGTATTCTTTAAATTTTAAATTTTAAATTTATTGCGGGGAAGGCCGACCATGGGATGGACACTTCCAAATATGACTCAGAAGAGACAAACTTAGTACCAGGGGAGGCACCCTAGAGAAGCGATGCTATCTCTTGTTGCCAGCAGGAACGCCACTTATGGGGAAGGGGAGGAAACGTGTGAAGGGGCCATAGCCACAATTGAGCACGTGTGGAGAAGGGTCTGATTTGATGAACCAGACTGGGAACCAGGAAGAGACCAGCTGTCAGCGACGTGGTGGGAGGTATCCAAACATCCACGCTTGAAAGTGGTCCACCAAATGGGACCGGAATCTGTGGACCGCTTCTGGGAGGGTGGGGGTGGAGCCTGCGATGGCATCTAAGACAATCGTGTGGATGGTCCACATGGCGATTGCAACCACAAAAGCACGAAGGGAGGGCAGAAGGGGGGAGGCCATTGATAGAGCGAACATATCTCTTGACAGACTGAAGGGATGCGTTTGATCCTGGCCCAGAAGACGTTGAACTTCGCGCCATATCACTTTGAGGTAGGGCACTTCTCCAGGCGGTGAAACAGCGTTCCATACTGGCCACACACAACACAGGATGAGTGTAAAGCGTTAGAGCGCTCAGCTGTACGATACACCCGCCTCAGGCAGTGCCACACATGGGAGCGGACTTAAGGTTGCAACAGAGGATGGTGTACATATTTCCAGATATTTTTTGGGTCTCAATGGAGTAAAGGGATGTCCATCATGTCCAGGTAGTCCACCCTGGATAGGACATGAGGTCAAATGGGGATCACGCCATCGTGGATGGGTAGCCCCCTGCCTCTTTTGTGAACAGAGGAGGG
>JAKSZP010006112.1:0-25638 GCA_022478985.1 Massospora cicadina | reverse complement strand
AGAACTTCACGTTCTAAAATACACTTTAAGGCTGTTTGATACCCTACCTAAACATGTACCGCTGCTCCCCAACATGGCCCTTCCCCAGGTGCACAATGGCCAGCTGAGGTCTATGTCCCAAATTGTCCTTTTTCTTGACATGTTAAAATTTCAATCTCAGGTTGCACAATTTATGGTGACGAAAATTTATTTCGCCAACCACAGGTTGGTGTCAATCTCCTTCTTTGTCAAACCCCATGGCTCAGGCACCGAAGTGGTGCAAACTTCATCCAGCCAAGATCATGTTGCCCAGGTTGGCCTCATAAGTGGACACCGAAACCTCAACACATAGTTCACCACACCATTCTGTGCAGACCCACTGTCTACCTGATCAATCTTCAAAGCGAACACCATCCATCAGGCATGCCATCTCTCATTGCATCACTCTCAGGCTGCCTTTGTGGTCTTTTTTTGCATGCTTACAGATGTAGACCACCTGGAGTCTAATGACCCTGTTGCAGGCTACAGCCAGGCTTGGGGTCGTAAGTGGGCAGAGGTGTCCATTCTTCTCAACGCACTGTTAAGTCAACACAAACATTGCATTTGTGCAGTATAAAGCAAAAAATATAATGGCGGGCAGCACATACTTTGCATACTTTTTCCGAAAATTCTTTGCACCATGACAGAGCTTGGCCTGCACACAGGTGAGGCGGCAGGACCTCTCCGTCACAGAGCTTCTAGTCAAACTGACAATTGAAGTTCAAAAGTATTACTCCGAATTGTATCACTCTGATCCAGTCAAACTAGCTGAAGTAAATTGATTCCTCGAAACTACACATATCCACACTGTTTTCCAATATCCGGAGTTGATGAACTTTTTTCTTAATATGAACTCTGGTATGATGCTTGTGGTGCACCATATAGGAAATTTCCAGGTCCAGATGGGACTATATATGAGTTCTATAAGAGATATTTCAGTTATTTCTCCTCTTTATTGCTTGCCTCAATGAATCAGTGTTTGTTAGTGATGCGCCTCCTTCCTGGGGGCCAGGAGGCTTTCACAATAACGCTGTATAAAAAAGGGATAGGCTGGACTTGGCCAACTGGCGCCCCATTTCACTTACTAACATTGATACTAAGTTTTTACTAGATCTATTGCCAATAGCCTAGGGGAAGATGCCTCTTATCTCATTTCCTCTGAGAAATTTGGTTTCATTCCCAAGCAGTCTATATGGGATAACATCCATACTGTAGCCAACGTCTGCCAATCTATGGCTACAATGTCACTTGTTTTCTTAGATCAGCAGAAGGCTTATGATAGAGTAAACTGGGATTACCTCAAAGCCTTACTCCACAAGTTCCACTTCACCATCAGTTCACTAATTGAGTGATGTTGCTTGCGGAATCTGCCACAATGGCTGTGTGTCCTTGGCTTCCCACCAATGTAATTCGCCCTCAACAGAGACTCCGCCAAGGGGACCCTTTGAGCCCACACTTGTAAACTTCAACCTCAATCCGCTTTTACGCAATTTGAATGCCCGTCTTACTAGTATCCATGTGCAAGGCCAAGCATCAGTTAAGCTGCTGGCGTTTGCTGATGATTGTGTGGTTGGGGTGTCTAACAAAAAAGATGCAAGCGTTTGAGGCTACTATCCAGGTTTACTTCAGGGTAAGTAACGCTGCCCTTAACGCCTCCAAAGCCGAAGGTTTCTCCTTGGTCAGTTACAAGACCGCTGGTCATCAGTACCAAGTTTCCTACCTGCTTCAGCAGATAGCTCACCGGTTTTCTTGCCCTTCCCACCCCATACCACCATGCTTGTGCTCCCTTTCATGCCAAGACCTGCTGCTGGTCTGATACGCCATTTATGGTGTGTGGCTGGAGGTAGGAGGGTACGATGTCGTGGTGGAGCACCATTTCCTGAACAATGTCACAAAACGCATCGCTTCCCTCAGAGCCCACCAAACTTCCAATAAAGGTAGAGTTGTGTTGGCAAACGCTATGCTCCTTTCTAAAGTTTGTTTTGTGGCCCATGCTATCTCCTTTTCCAAATCTTACTTCACTTCGTTATATGCCATCCTGCAAGGGTGGCTTTGGTTAGGCCGCCCACCGCCAGTAGGCTTGGATGTCTTGTATGGCCCTCTCCATAGTGGTGGTATGGACCTTCTCAACTTCGAGGCCCATGCTGCCAAAATACTGGGAACCTTGATCGCTGCAGTCACCCACCCCACACTCCAAGCCAAAAACTAGTCACGTGCAGCCCGCTCCAATTTGTCATGACTTGGGCCTCAGCAATCCTACCATCCTATTCTCTGTTAAAATATCTTTCCTCACTTTCCTCAGCTACAGGCCCGCATGGGACGTCACCCCACTTCAAACAAATTCTCCTCTCCATGCAGAGCTCTGAGTGGAGAATTTGCATCAGTGGGCGCACCGCCCAGAGGGGCCTCCCTATTCCCTGATTCACACTGGAAGTACAAGTCCAAACCGTTCTGAACAATTTAATACCAAGGAGGTCCCCTATCATGGCCTAGGTGGATTATCTGGACATGTTAGGGCATTCCCTACTCCCTAGAAATCCAGAAAGCCATCTGGAAGTACGTCCACCACCCTATTTTACAGCAGCATGTTCATTGAGTAGTTTGGTGATGCTTGAAATGGGTATACCACACTGCCAAGTGCTAATGCATCACAGTCCTCTTGTTTTGTGTGTGACCATTATGGGACTTTGGTCCACCGCCTAGAAGAGTGCCCTCCGTCAAAAGCGATCTGGTGTGAGTTTCAACTTCTCTTTTGCCAGAATCAAGCACAGCCCTTCAGCCTATCTAAGGACATCTTCTCCTTGTCCTTGAATTCCCTATACAACTTTCCCTCCAAGCCTTAGTGATAGCAATTGCAATGTGGAATATCCACACGTTTGTCTTGGATGCCATTTTAGGATCTACCCCACCCTCCAAGGAGCTCTACGCAGATTCTAGTTGCACCTTATGGACCACTTTCAACCATGGTTTTGGATACCTACCATTCCGTCAATGTCAGTTGGTCTCATCCTGGTTTCTAGTTTGGTTCATCACTTCAGACCCTTTCCTTCATATGTATTTAATATTGGCGCAAGCCTCTACCCACAATTCCCCTCTTCCTTTAAGTGGCGTTCCCACTGGCAACACGAGACAGAGTTTTCTTCTCTTGGGTGCCTCTTACTTATATTTGTACTCCATTAGTTTACATATTGGAAGTGGCTATCTCATGGTCTGCTCCACCAAAATAAGATTATAATATAAAGCAAATACTATTCAGTTTAATATCTTTCTTTCCACTCAAACTCAAATTTAAGCGAATTTTATAAGAAAAGTTTATTTTACCACTGCCATCTGGCCACACCAGTTTTCCTATTAATGTCTGCAGATCAATCGCCCGCTGCTCCATTGTGGGCCAGCGGTGATCCACCTCCAAGAATTTTTTTCCTGCAGTAAATGAATTAAAATGGGCTCAAGTAGTCCGCTAAACTCTACTGGCCAATTTGTCCCTCCACAGGACTTAGTGCTTCACCTTTGCGCGCATCCACCCAGCTCACCCCCATCCTCTCATCTACCCAGATCCACTATCTGCTTTTGCCTATGTGTTGACTATTGGCGTTTATTCCCATACACCAACAAAGCAATAATTTAACTTGCCACCGCTGCCTTTGCGCTGGCTGGCTTTAAGGATTTCCGCCCTTTCTAAGGGCTGTTTTGAATAGGGTTCCAAACAGAGGAGGATGCTGCAGTGGTGGCGTTAACTCCACTAATCTATAATGATACCCCTGTCCTCACTACCCAAACTCATTTCCCTAATGACACCACACTAGTGGTGTCATTTGCCAGCTTATCTTTACATCTCCCACCCCAAATTTTATATAATGAGTTGATGTCAGGATTCTTGTCTTATAGCATCCAACCCAACCTTTTCTTCACCATTCCTTATGGTGCAGAGCGCCTAGCTACCCTTGAGCCAATGCCACCATCATCCCAAGTCACTATACCATTGCTCAATTAATTCCCCCACATGCTTGCATTGCTGCAGCATCGGAGCATTTCTTTTTAACTTATGTCAATAGCAGTCAACAGATTTGTCCCATTTTCTTAAGCTTGACCAATATAAATAATCCTGTCCCATGATGATTCATTAAAAACAATTTCTGAATCCATTTCAGCGACATCTAAATGGGGCGTTTTGTTGCCCTCCCACTTAACATTATTGCTCAATGAGCTAACGCGGGAAAGCACCCACCAAAACATCAGCCACATTCACCACCCTGGGCTCAACCCACCCAATCAGAGTCAGGCTTGGACCACAAATCGTACCCAAGCAACCCACTAAACTACTACAACCCAATCAAATTCTACATCCAATATTCTCATCAACCAAAATCCTTGGGGCCTATTGAATGATATCAATAAATAAGTTAAAATTGTCATAAATAAGGATGAGTATGGTGAATAAGGCCCAGTTCGATATGATTGGGCAGAATTCTACAACTCTGATTTAGACAAAGCCCTTTCACCCAGATGATATGCTCCTACACCAAATACCATCCATTCCAAAGTGACCACCAGCTTGCCTTAGCAGCGGTGGCCTCACCCCATTTCCACCAACTCCGCAAAGCGGTGGCACAATCAACAGATCATTTTCATAATAGGCTAACCACAATCACCTTCCCCCTTGATTTCCCCAGGGTAGCTCTGGAGGAAATCTCAAAATTTTCCTATGATGCCAATGACGCTGTCCAACAAGTTCAGAACTAACAGAATTTGACCCAACCTCTAAAATTCCTAGCAAATGATCGTTAGCTTGACCCAACTCCCAGTTGCCCGCATCCAAGATAACATCATGTTGCAGAGTTTTATTAAGGCTGTCTTCCAAGCTAACCTTGAAGTAAATAACCGTTATCTCACCCTCATCTGACTCAACCATGCTGATGCCTCAACTCCCTTGCTATCTTCTTATGTACAGTTTTCAACCAATATGCATCTTCCATAAGAATTCCGCATGTAGAAAAGCTTCCAAACCTCTCTACCTCTCTTCAATGGTGGGCAGGTGATACTCCACTCCCTATCTAGTTTGAGGTTTTTTTCTTTTGTTTTGTCACCCACATGTTTTGAGCTTTTTTCTTTTAATCAGTAATGTCTGACCCTAGTCAGCGTGCCTTGAATAAAATAATAAAAAGTTTAAATACTATTCAGTTTATCTCAGTTATGTAGTCTTTTTATGTGTTGATATTGCTTATATTCATTACTATAAAATTAGCGATATGGTTTTAACTGCAGGAAGATTACATAAGGTTGATACCATTGATCAACGATCAAATGATATGGAGTTTGTTGGTCCTCAAAATGAACTTAATAAAGTTATGTAATATGAAGCAATCGCCTCAATAACACTGCTTTGATAAATTAGTACAATTAGCAGATCCTCTTTGCTTACAATGCTCTCTTCCTACTACCCACTCTCTGACTCTCTCTTTTTAAAGAGACCTCCTTCTCTTGACTATGTTTCCACTCGTAACTTCGTTGCTTTGGTCAGTTTTTACCCTTTGGCTTAGTTAATAGTTCACTAGAACTCGTCTGGTTCCGCCACATCATTGAGGCTTTGGTGAAGTAAGACTCTTAACACTGACCATCTAGTACTAAAAAAAAAAAAAGACTCTTAACACTGAACTAATATTTCTTCTATTGACTTACTTGAGGTGACATAATTGACTAAACAAATCTCAAAGCTCTCTTCAGCAAAAAAATTACAATCTTCCAAACTAATTAAGCCTTATCAGCCAGTCATACCTATTTCTCATTATCACCCACTTGACTGGAAAATAAGTCCTTTATTTTTTATAAGGCCACAGGAACTTAGCATGTAGTTGGTTGAAAATCCAACATCCTGTGGGTCCTTAATAATTTCGGCATAATACTTATCTTCTCAAAATGTCTCATATGGGTCAGCTCCTATGTTGGCAAGCTTGTTCTTTATTCCAAACCCATACTGATAGTGGAACAAGACATAAACTCCTACAAAAGACTGTGCTTTTCGCTGCTTCCACTTTGGTCAGCCACCTGATCTCAAATCCTCTTAGATAAACTAGTAGAATAAGCTTAAATCTGAAGTTTTATCAGCTTATCAGTTAAGTCAGTCAGATAACGCTGTGTATCTCCTCCTCTAGTGTCCTCCACAAAGGAAAAAATCAATGCCTGAAAAGCCGGATATTATCCACAGAGTAATTGTAAGGTATTCCTCATTAATATAGGATAGCTAATATTACAAGCAAAGATTACCGTGTATAAGAGGGTAAACTTTTCTAATATGTGATCTTTTACAAGCTATAAGAGATGTTCACCAAGGTTCCGTTGACCCATTCAACCATATCATTGGATTCAGGGTGGTATGGTGTAGTTAAGTCCCCATGGATTGCCATTAATTCATTCAACTTGGAAAGGATATGGGGCGTGAAATTTGTCCCATTGTCCATGAGAATAAACTTCGGACAGCCCTGTCGCTGTATGGCACACTCCATAGTGATTTTGGCGATGGTAACTGCCCCTAGATTGCTGATTGCTATTGCTTCCATCCAACTATTCAAGTGATCTATCGCTACTAGTATATACTTGGAGCAGTTTGCCCCAGTTGGCAGAGGCTTACCACATCAATAGAAACAGTATACCATGGTAACCGGGGCTTAACCAGCTGGTAGGTGGTTTTCTTGTGGTAAAGTTTCTCCACTTGACACTGTTGACAACATGCAATTGTCACGAGCAAACCATAGTACATGCTCTAAATAGTAATGTGGTCACAAAAGCTCCAATATTTTTCTCAGCCCTCCATGTCCAACCTCCTTGTGTGCATCACAAATAAATGCTGGCCTGGCAAAAGGTTTAGTAAACTCAGCGTCAATTCCCCATTTTTTATTTAGCTTCCCATGGCGCATTAAGATGTCCCATATGAGCCCATCTAGCGTTTTAGATCACCTGTGGTGGCTCATTGTGGTATTTTCCAACAATCATCTTCTCATACATTATGTCCTTCGAACTTGCTGTAAGGGCACTGTAGGTAATAGTGAGAGACAATTCGCATTATGGTGTATAGCCCCTAGCTGGTGTACTGTCTTGAACTCATAAAATTGGAGCTTTAGTGACCATCATGCAAGTCACCCATCAGTTACCTGAATATTTTGCAATCAATGCAAGGATGCATGAACTGTTACCAATCATAATTTTACTCCATGGAGGTATACCCAAAACTATTTAGATGCATACTTAACTTCTAAGCACTCCCACTTGGTCACAGTGAATTCTGTTCATGGAAATTTAAGTTTTGAAAAAAAATTTATGGGGTGCTCAACACCATAATCATCCTTCAGGAATAGTACTTCCCCTATGGCAGAAAGTGAAGCGTCCATTTGCACAATAAATTCCTTTTAGAAATTAGTGTGTTGGAAATTGGTTCATATCCAACTTGGTCCACATTAGATCAAAAGCTTTTTGACATCGTTAAGTCCAGTCAAAGGTGACTTTTTCTTCAATAACTCAAAGAGTGGCACCACATTACATTTGAAGTTAGGATGAACCACCGGTAATAACTTACTATCCCCAAAAACACCTGAGTATTCCGCTTATAGCCTGGCTGAGTCATCTTAAATATCTTCCACCTTCTCCAGATGAGGTTTGAGCCCTTTTGGAGTCTACCACAAACTTGAGGTATTCAAATCGCTCATTTAAATTTTAAATTTATTATAAGGCGTGCTGACCAGGGGACGGACATTACCAAAGCGCAGAAAGCTCGAAACAAAAACTGAACTAACTAAATTCTCAGATCAAAAGAAAATGACCGTTTAAAGAATGGGCGGAACTTAATGATTGAGACACCAACCTACCAGGTGGGAAAGCGCCGAGGCGCTCATCCCACCATGGCGGAAGGGGAGGGGGGATTGGGGGGCTCATTCTCAGTCTCATTCGCCTCTTCAGCAAGAGAACGAGCCAAGGAGGAGAGCAAAGGGGTGGGGTGATCAGCAACATGGGGAGCGAGGTCAGTAACAAGTGGCTGCTTGAGGAATTGGTTGTATATCAGCAAGTCACCGATGTACTTGGCAAGGGTGGCCTCTGCCTTAATGCAGTGGGCTGGGAGCCAGGACAGAGAAGCTATGGAGGCACGGGTAACCTAAGAGTTGGCTTGATAGGCGGAAACCACTCTCTGGATGGCCTCCTTGGCGCGCTTGTGGGCAATTTCAATGTTCAATTTGTGGTTTACGGGTGTGGATGGCTTGAGGATGGGGTGCGGTATTTCTGTGGCTAGCGCTGCAACTGATGACTCTGCCATTTCCTGGATAGAGGTTACATCAGGGTGTGTGGCTGCTGCAACAGTGAGCTTGTGGTCTGAGTGGAACTCCATGGCATCCAGTTGGGGAGTGTGATATCGTTGGGTGACCTGTTTGGGTTTGACTCTGGACAAATTCGTCATATGTGGGTTGTGATGCCTCTATAAATTTACCCATCTCATCAGTTTCAGCCAATGAGGACCATGGTTCAAATCAAACTCAAAATTTGGGTCAGCGAATTGAAGTGGTGTGGCTGGCGATTGCAAAATAATGTGGGAACCCACATTATTCCAAGCTGATCCCTGATTGGATGAGGTGCAGGTGGCACTGGGCGAGGCGCATGTGGCACTTACCTGAGGGATGAACTATTTGGCTGTAGCGGGCACCAAGGCGGCAGCAGGCTTTGGGGGAGGGGGGTAGATTGTACCCCAAGTCAGAAAAGTGGTGGGGTGTGAGGAAAATTGGGGGCCTTGCAATGACTGCGCTGGGTCCAAGGAAGTTGCGAGGGAGGGGTATTTGCACTTTGAGTGGTTTAATTCAAAGCAGGAAGGACATATTGTACTTCTGCCCTCTACCCAGGCCCAGAATGGGTGGTCAGGGGATGAGTTTATGATGGCGTGGGTTGGAATCAACAAAGCTATTTTTAAATTTATGGGGCTTATAATGGCAAAAGCCCAAGGACCAGCTATGCGAGTGGCTTCATTGGGGACCACAAACTGGAGGATGGGGTTGGAGCTGTACGTGGCTAAACCATTCATTAACTCCTGATGGAGTACTGAGGGGGAGGTGAGTGGGCAACCCCGCGAACTGAACCACCATATTGGTGTCAGTGGGGATCTGGGTGTATGTTGTTGGTATAGGGGTGCCCTTGAAGATCAAGGGCACAGTAGCCGTAGTGGCAGCATCAGCTTCGCAGGTGAAGCCAAGGTTGAAATACCCCTTAAAGGTGCGGAAGTTGATAAAGCCAGCTGGCTGCATCACCGCCTGGGCCAGGTTGATAATTGCACGTTCCTCATATGGGAACAATCTTCTCTACTCGACCTAAAGGCCAAAATGGAGCTGGGAGTGGGGAGAATGAGTGGGCTGCAAGGCACCGCCTGGGTTCATGCCAGGTGGATGGCGAGATCCTTGGGCGGACTAAACCAACCCAAGGACTTATTTGGACTGGAAAATTCAGACCAAGCGCGTTTTCCCGCCAGATGGAAAACGCTAGGTGGGGTTTTGCCGTGCCCCACATTGGAGCAGCTGGTGGAATATCTGACATCATTGGGGGTTGAACGGCCGCGGTTGGCATTTGATCACTAATTGTTTTTACTTACTTTCTGTTTTACTATAAAATCGCTTGAAAGTGACTTTGAGCGTAAAAAAGAATGTCCAATTGCTCATTTAAAAATGACACTTTCAGATTTGATTTTATGTTGGCTTTAGTAAGTTGGCGAAACACTTGTTCCAAGTGGTTGAGATGCTCCATGAATTTCCGTGGTAAAATATTAAAAATTTTGAGGTATACTAGAACGTAGGACAGCTTCAGGTCACACAAGATGGTGTCCATCATCTTTGGAGCATATCTGGGGTTTTGCACAACCCCCATGCATACTCAAGAGCTGAAACATCCCCTTAAGGTGACTATGGTGCATTTCTCCCATTCCGCCACTGGCAACTTGATCTGCCAATACCCCAATATCAAGTTCATGATATAAAGAAAGTTAGCGCCTCAGCTGATCTAAAGCTTTATCAATACGTAAAAGCAGATAATATATATTTTTGTGATGTTTTAAGCTTCCAAAAGTCACTTACTACTTGGTTGGTGCTGACATTTTCTTAACAATTAGCATCATCAACGCCCGGGAATCTTTGGTGGCTCTAACATTCCATGTTCAATCAATCTATCTACCTCCTTAAATACAACTTCTTCATCAGCTTTGGAGCGATGAAAAGGCTGTGACCAAATTGGGCGCACTAAAATCCACTAGTGCTGACTCAGCATGTGCATCCCAAATAATTGTCATCAGAAGAAGAAACACTGGTATTCTCAAACAGAGTCATCTCCCTATCTTTCTGTTCCTCTGACAGCTTAGTTTAAGTCTCCTACGGACCAATGGTTAAATATTAGATGAGGCTTTTATTAGTGAGTGAGGTCCTCCCAAGGATCAAAGTCTTGAATATGGATTTCCTTATTAGTAGGAGTAAGGTCATATAAACCACCACTTTGTGCCTTTGAGCCATCATCAATTCCTTCTGTAGGTTTGCTATCAATACCTTCACTTCTCCCTGCCCCAGTAACAATAGTCCAGGAGCCACATGGGGTTCAAATTGCAATTGTTGGTAGCTTCATTAATTTCCCCTTATAACCCTTCAAAAATTTCTATTTTGAGCTTCGTTCCTACTATGATCTGGTGCGCAGATGATATTCTTAAAGTGTTTTTAGTCTGTAACGGAACTTTGCCTTACTCATAAATCTTGTTGGGCAGAGCTCTGGTCCTTCACTTCATCCGCCAATATTGAACAGTAATCATGCCATCACTATATGCAAGATTAATTTGATTGGAGCAGATGAGGCTATTCAGAACTCTGTTTGAGATAAAATAGATGGTATTTTGTTGCCCCAAAATTCTAAAAGTTTCTTCCGCCATACTAATCACTGCCCCAAACTACTACATGAATGTGGCCCCAATCAACATGCCGCAATTATTAGGCAGAACCACCACCGGGGTGGATGCACCAATTGAACCAAACCTCTGAGGAAATGCATTTTAAGTGCACTCTGACACAGTGCTCTGCACACCCATGGTCCCTTACACTACTTGATGCTCCACATCAGATTTCAGTGGAAGCTTAGCCACAAGTTTGGTGAAAATTATATTAACTGGAGCGCCAGTATCTATAATTTCTCAGATTTTTGTATATTCTACAAAAATATCACAGTATGTACATTCTGAATAAGAAGAACTGTTGATGTTTTAACATGCACATTCAAGGGCTTTTCGTTATCAAGAAAGGTAATACCAGTTCCAACATGAGGATACTCATGAATGACTTTCTCTACTGACATTGCAATACTTACACCCTCTAGTGTAGCAAAATCTGTTGAGGGCTTGACTTCACCCATGATGTTGCGCTCAAGGATCTAACAGGCGTACATTTTTTGTACATCTCGTTGAAACTCTGAGGCTGTTTTCATCTTATCTCCCTTCAGGGTGAAGTATGGGGCATCGCTAAGGGTTTTTGGTATAATAAACTGTTAGAGTGAGTACCAAGGTCAACACAAAGGTAATATATAGAATTATCAGGGATATATAAATCTAATCAGAAGAGGTAGAGAGTCACATCTCTCCTCCACTCAAGCTTTTCCCTGTTCAGTTCAGGCTGGTGGTAATGCATAGGCATACATTTTCTGGGGCAGTTATCTTCACAGTGACTTCTTTGGCTGCAAGAGAAGCACATTTTGTATATGACTCACGCATCAGCGTAACAACTTTGAACCCAAGTTGAAAATTATTTGAGGGATTGTAATTTGACTGAGGACGAGCCAGATAACATAAGGTTAATAGAAAGGACCCGCCAAAGTGTTAAATGACCAATTATTAACCAACAGATTAGCCAAATCATTGCTGTCCATTTCCTAAAGAGGATTTAGTAATGGTTGCATAAGCTTTTTACTCCACGTTGGGAGCACTTAAAGTAATTGATAAACAGCGTAGATAGTTGAGGATTTGCAATTTCGGCACATCTTCTTGCAGAAAGGAGACCATAGTATCATAAAGCTCCTGATATGGCTTTACAGCCACCGTCATCATGATTCCTACATCCTCGTTAGTCAAAGTATCTGTTACCTTTAATACATGGGCCTCAGTCTTGAATCGCTCTGCAAAATTACCAAAGACTCATTCCGTTGAAACTGTATTGTTAAAAAATTGCCCTTGCGCTGTGCCATTTTTGGCACACCCCAAACAGATGGAGCACAATTTCCTTCACCTCCTGATATGTTATGGTGAAATTCTTAAGGTAACCTATAAAATGTTCTGAACTCTTTACATCAATAGTGTACAACAATGGTGTAGCCTTCCACCAATCTAAATCCTCCTATATGGCAAATTCAAACTGATTACAAAAATTATGTATGTTTTTTTGCAGTTAAAAGGGGACAACTTGTTGATGAAGACTTCTCCCACTTTAGTGACACTATTCAATTTAAGCTAATCACAGTGTAAAAGATTGAGTTGCCATCCAAGCGCACAGCAAGCTGGCTGTCTTGACAACCAACCAGATGCAGTTGATGTAAGGCCTTGTATAGTTTATCCATTAAACCCTTATTTCCTGAATAATCATTAATTTGCATTTGAAGTAGTGTATCCAGGACAAGTTTGTTTTTCATGTTGGGATATATCAATAAACTTGGGTAGTATCCCCTCAATTGAGCCTATTGCTCCATTGCTTGGAGAATATAGAACTTTTTAGTGTGATGATTGATGGGCCCCCTGAAGTGAGCACAACTATAAAAAATTGGCAATATGATTAACATTCCTCAGAAGGGTTGCATAGGGTTAGTACCATTGATCAACGAACAAAGATATGGAGTTTGTTGGTCCACAAAATGAACTTGATAAACTTATATTATATGAAGCAATCGCCCCACTCAATCTCACTTTTGAGCGATTTATTAAAAAAAGTTTGTTTATCCACCATCTGGCCACGTCCATTTCCTATTCAATGTCCTTGGATACGCCGCCTGACACCCCAGGGTGGGGCAGCGTTGCTCCACCGCCTAGCATTTTCCGCCAGCGGGCAAGCATGTTCAGATGGGCTCAAACAGCCCGCCAACCTTGTCCGGCTGATTTATCCCCCCACAGGACTTAGCGCTCCACCTGGAGCGCATCTACCTTCTCGCCCCCATCCACTTGCCCTCCCTCATTCTGCCATTAGGTTTTGCCTCTGCGTTGACTATGGGCGTTTATTCCCATATGCTGACAAGGCAGTTATCAACTAAGCCATTGCGGCCTTTGTTCTGGCTGGCTTTATCAACTTCTGCCCATTTAAGGGCTACTTTGATATCAGGCTCCAAACAGAGGAGGACGCTGCAGTGGTGGCAATAACTCCTTTAATTTACAAAAATACTCCTATTCCTACTACCCGTACTCGCCTCCCTTCAGACACCACCCTGGTAGTGTCATTTGCAATTCTCCCGCCCCACCTCCCACCCCAAGTTTTATATGACCATTTGGTCATGGGGCTTATGGCTTATGGCACTCAGCCCAACCTCATCTTTGCAGTACCCTCTGGTGCGGAGCGCCTTGCTGCCCCTCATGCAACTGCCACCATCATCCCACACCACCCTGCCATAGCCCACCAAATCCCCCCGCACTAGTGTCACAGCAGCGACAGAGCATTTCTTTTGGTCTCAGGTCAATAATGGTCAGCAGATTTGTCCCCTCTGCTTTGGGCTCAACCATGCAAAAAAGCTTACCCACATGCCACTTCCGCTGATGCAGCTTCAGAGCCCCCCTCCGCGAGTCCTGTATGGGGCACTTTGCTGCCCCCTCCCACCCTCAACTCTCATTCAATGAGCCGGAATGGGAAATTGGCTCCTACCCCAAATCTTCCAGCCACATTCTCAAGCCTAAACCCACCCCAGCTAATCAGAGCCAGGCTTAGACCACCCTTCACACCCAAGCACCCACCCATTCGCCCACTCCCAGCCACCCAACTTCTAACGCCACTATTCTCGTGAACCAAAATCCATGGGACCTTTTGGCGGAGGTTGACAAATCAGGTAACGTTCTCATTAGTGAGCATTCCAATCAACCTCATGGCCAATACGATTATGGTCAGGCCAAAATTTTCCTTCCTGACTTTGATGAAACCCCACCCCCCAGACAATTCACTCCTCTGCCCAATGCAGCCCCCTATCAAAGTGACCACCAGCTCACCTTAGCTGCGGTGGCCTCTCCCCGGTGCCCAACCCTACACAAAGCAGTGGCCCAATCAGTGGCTCTGTTCCAGCATGGCCTGCCCACCCTCTTCTTCCCGACTTCCCTGAATCTACATGAAGTGACATCTCAAAGTTATTTGATGATGCTGAAGTTGCTGTCATGAATGTTGCAACGCTCGCCAAATTCAACCCTTCAGCTAAAATCACCTGCCACAGTATCTCTCTTTTTGCCCAACTTCCCAAAGCCCGCAAAGAAGCTGAACTCCTGTCGTGGCATTTGGTGAAGTGTTTTACCGCGCTTAACTTAATGAGGAGGTGGAAAAGTTGTACTACACTAACTTCCACCCCCAGTACGCGGATGCCCCAACGCCCTGGCTCTCCGCTTCAATCCACTACTTTAATAAATAGTCAATAATTGGGGCGCTTTTGTTTGAAGACCAACCCCCTGACCCCCCTTACTCTCTGCCATGGTGAGTTAGCAGTTTCCGCTCCCTGCCTGGTTAGTAGTTTTATTTCTTTCCATTCATTTTCAATCAGTTTTTTTGTTTTGATTTCTGTATTATCCGTCCCCTGGTTGGCATACGTTGAATAAATTTAAATATGAAGCAATCGACTCATCCACACTGCTTTAAGAAAAACAATACAACTACCAGATGCTTTCTGCCTGCAATGTCTTATTCCTACTATCCACTATATTACTATCTCTTTCAGGAGGCCTTCTTCTCCTGTCTTTTCTTCTCACTAATATCTTCATCGCCTTGGTCAGTTTCAACCCTTTGGCTTAGCTATTAGTTGTTTATTGGAACTTATCTGGTTCCACCACCTCATGGAGACTTTGGTGAAATTTGAACCATTTGCCAAACTAATATAAAATCTATTGATTCTCTTTGATGTGACATAATTGACTACTCAAATCTTGAAGCTCCTTTCAGCAATTAAATTACAGTCCTTCAAATAAATTGAGGCTTATTAGCCAGTCATAAAAACTTCTTGGCATTCATATAATACTTAACGAGTTATAATGAGTTGACAAAGTAACAGGTTATATTAATATGCATCATAATTGGCTACAATATACGTAGCATCAAAATTTTATTATATATTACCCAACTAAGGCTGATATAACACAGTCAGATAAAAACTAATATTAACTGCAAGCTTTTATGATAACTTTTAGTACTAATGGAGCCCAAATCAAATTGGAGTATTGTGCGTTTTCATTTGTGGGAGGCAAATAAGACTGAGATAGAAAACTCAAAACATGGTGCCATGGGACCTAGACTAATCAGACATATTAGTTGGAGAAGGGTTATAGCGTCCTGTTCAGACCTGAGGGTACGCGTCAGGGCGGATAAAATGGGCGTCAGGGTGTCAGTGGAATGGGGCATCAGGTTAAAAGATAAACTTTTATTTGTCAATAAGAGCGCAGTTTGCAGAGCCTCAACATAATGTGAGAGCTAATTCTTAGCAAATATAATTATATTTGCGCACTATAAGATTGTTGATATTTTAGTGAGTTTGGGATATGAGGTTTAGATATAGTCAGCTCAGAGAAAAGCAGAGACATGGTTTTGGCAAACTGAGCCCCATTAATGTCATACTTGGCCTCTTATCGTTGATTATCTTGTAAGATTGGACATGGAATCTCTTTTCACAGTGGCTTCATAGCCACAGTAATTGCTTAGTGGAGGAGGGCGTTGGTGGGGAAGCTTCACTTTAATCCGAGCTGAAGTTGGGTTCAGTACACTTGGAAGACCTTGCAAGAGCAGAAACGGTGCTGGGAGCAGAAGTGGGAGTCAAATTAAAAATATGATCGATTAAACTTAGATATTTCTATACTGGATGGTTGTCATCAGCGTCCTATTTTTATCTCTCAAATGGGTTAAAAATGGGTAAAATCATGCCAGCCAGGGAGATGATTGGCTGAGGAAGGAATGGTCAGCTCACAAAATGTCAATCAAGGCACTTTACTGAGGACATTAGGAGGAATTTGGTCCTGATCTTATTAAGAAAAATTCAGCTTATTGGCTGGCTCAGTAGGACAGCACACCAGTGTTTGAGGGAGGGGGAGGTGGATTGAACCCCATCAAACATCCTACCTAATTATTAGTGGGTCAAACTCTGTAGGGAAGAGTGCATAGGCTGCTTCAGAAGAAAGGAAAGGACACTTGTGCGTTGTGTGGTCAAACTAGAAACAAAAGGGACAGAGGGTATGGCTATTTTCCTCAAGGCCCAAAATGAGTTATTGGGGTAGACTGGATCATAGTATGGGTAAAAAAGCAATATGAGTGTCCCAGTGGAAGGATCTTTTGTCACAAAGGCATAAGGCCAAGCGAGATGGTTGGCCCTCTTGAGAAACCACAAAATGTAAAAAATGATTAGCACCATAAACAGCCAATCCCTCCACAGGCTCCTGAAGGAGTTTTTGAGTATGAAATTATTGTAGAATTCTGGAAAACTGGATCACCAGGGTTGGATTTGATGGAAACTAAGTTTAGGTAATAGAGAGTAGGAGTATTTTAAAGATTCGTTGCATTCTTGCCACTGCTATGGCTTGATTTTCTTTAGTGAAGAACAGGTAAAAGTACCCTTAAAAGGGCGTAAATCTATCAATTTGGCAGGCTAGGACACTACTTGAGTCCTCTCAATCATGGTGACATTTTAATAGGGGAAGAGGTCTTAATATTTGACATGAATAATGGAGTGCAAGATGTTCTAGAGGAGCACCAGGGGGGCTTATAAGAACTTCCTGGGTACACACAAAGTTCTGGGCTAGGTCCTAAGGAGGGGGGCAAAGCGACTGGTGGTACTGGAGGGCTAGCTGAGCAAGCTTGGGTGCACTTTTACACCAATTAAAAAATGTCAGGGGGCTGCATACCAGCACCTCATGGGAAAGCAAGCGTAAATTTCAACAACGCTTGAACCTTGATTCAGTTAATGCCAGCTGTTATACATAATAAACTTACAAGTTAAAGTATGAACATAAATGTGATTTGAGAGAAAAAGAAAATATCCAACCTTTTATGATTATCAATAGGTTCTAAAAATTTGTTACATTAGTACTTACTAACTTTTTACTACATCTTAATTTTAACTTTTATATAGTAAAAAGATCTTAATAAACAAATTAGAAAAAATAAGAAACCTGAATATAACACCCAACTGATCAACTATAAGCTACATGTGATTCCTTAGCAATTTAACTTTCTTTCTTTTATATATGCTTTGATGATTAAAAGCCCAATTTTTAAAGATAAAGTTGTATATAAGATGTGAAAATAAACCTATGGCTATGTAAGTTAGGTATGAATTGTTTATACTAAATTTTTAAAATTTTTATATATTAAGTTTTTATTTGGGGAAGGCTGACCAGGGGATAGATACTTCCAATAAGACACTAAACTAATGAAGCAAATTTCAGAAAGAGGAGGGCACTCCAGAGAAGCAAACGCTATCTCCTTTTGCCAGCGGGAACGCCAAGAGAAGGAAGGGGGCTACGTATTTAGGGGCTTGCGCCACTATTGAGCACGTATGTAGGAAGGGGTCTGAAACGATGAACCATACTGGGAATCAGGATGAGACCGCCTGGAGGCAACGGGGTGGGAGGTACCCAAACAACCACGCTTGAAAATGGCCCACAAGGTGCGACTGGAACTGGCGTAGAGCTTCCTGTAGGGTGGGAGTGGACCCTGAGATAACATACAAGACAATCGTGTAGATAGCCCACATAGCGATTGAAACTACTAAGGCACAGAGGGAAGTTGGAAGAGGGGAAACCATGGACAAAGCAAAGATGTCCTTAGAAAGGCTGAAGGGCTGTGCCTGATCCTGGTGATTTAGACGCTGTACCTCACGCCATATCGCTTTGAAGGGAGGGCACTCTTCCAGGCGGTGAACCAACGTTCCATACTAGCCACACTTGATGCAAGATGACTGAAAAGCGTTAGAGCGCTCAGCAGTATGTTATAGCCATCTCAAGCAGTGCCACACATGGGAGCAAATGTGAAGCTGCAGAAGAGGGTGGTGGGCGTACTTCCAAATGGCTTTCTGGGTATTGAGGGAGTAGGGGATGTCCAACATGTCCAGGTAGTCCACCCTGACTATGGTAGGTGACCTCATTGGTACCACTTCATTCATAATGGGTAGTCCTTGTGCTTCCTGGGTGAACTGAGGAGTAGGGCGCCCTCTTTTGGGCGGTGTGCCCACTGATGAAAATTTTTCACTCGGTGCTTCACATGGAGAGGAGGATCCTTTTGAAGTGGGGTGACGTCCCATGTGGGACCGCCGCAGAAGGATGTGAGGCGAGATATTTTAACAGATAATGGGATGGGTAGTATTGCTGAGGCCCAGGGCATGGGAGAAGTTGGAGCGGGCCTCACAAGACCAGTGCTGGGCTGAGATTGTAGGGTTGGTGCGGCAGAAATCCAGGTGCCAATGATATTGGCAGCATGTGCCTCAAAATTGAGCAGGCCCATACCACCACTATGGCGAGGGCTAAACATGACATCCAGGCGCACTAGCGGTGGGCGGCCTAACCAAAGCCACCTTTGCAGAAGGGCGTATAATGACTTGAAGAAACAAGGGGAAAAAGCGATAGCGTGGGCCCCAAACCAAACTTTAGAAAGGAGCATAGAGTTGGCTAGCACTACCCTGCCTATAAGGGAGGTCTGGCGGGCTTTGAGGGAAGTTTTGCATTTCATAACGTTGTCTAGGATATGGTTTTCCATCACCGTTGAGGCGTATCCTCCCGCCTCCAGCCACACCCCCAAATGACGGACAGGTCTAACGGTGGGGCTTGACACAAAGGGGAGAACAAGCGGGGCGGTATGGGGTGGGAAGGGCAAGAAATCCCGTGAGCAAGTTGATGAAGCAGGACGAAAATGGGGCGCTGAGCCCAGCGGGCTTGATACTGACCAAGGAGAATAATTTTGGTTTTGGGAGCGTTAAGTGAAGCATTACTTACCCTGGAGTAGACCTGGATAGTAGCTTCAAGCTCTCAGCATCGTGATTGTCATACACCCCAACCAAACAATCGTCAGCAAAACTAGAATCTTAACCTGTGCTTGGCCATATACATGATACCAGCAAGGTGGGCATCTACAATGTGTGAAAGTGGGTTGAGGCTGAAGTTGTACAAGAGTGAGCTCAAAGGGTCCCCTTGGCGGAGGCCCCTTGAGGGAGAACTACGTCAGTGAGGAAGCCTGGGGCACTCACAGCCATTATGGCGGAATCCATGAGCAACATCACTCAATCAATGAAACGAAATGGATGGTGGAACTTGTGGAGGCAGGCTCTGAGGTAATCCCAGTTGACTCTATCATAGGCTTTCTGCTGGTCTAGAAAACAAGTGCTCCAGAAGCCGTGGATTGACAGACGTTGGCTACAGTTTGTATTTTGTCCCAAATCGACCTTTTTGGAATGAAACAAAATTATTCAGGGGAAATGAGAGCATAGGCAACTACCCCTAGGCGGTTTGTCATGATCTTAGTAAGTATTTTTTGTGTCTGTGTTGGTGATTGAAATGGGGCGCCAGTTGTCCAAGTCCAGCTTATCCCCTTTCTTGTACAACGTTATTGTGGAGGCCTCTTCCCCTCCAGGAAAGAGGCACATTTCCATAAGGCATTGGTTCATAGAGGCTAACAGCAAGGAGGAAAAATCTTTGAAATACTTCTTATAGAACTCATAAGGGATGTCATCTGGACCTGGGCATTTTCTATACGGTGCATTGCAAATGGCGGACCAGAGTTCATCCTGAGTAATCAAATTCATCAACTCTCAAAAATGGGAAATGGTGCAGATATGTGTATTTTTGAGAAAATTGTCCACTTTAGCCGGCGGAACAGGATTGGATCAATAGAATTTGGAGTAATAGTTGTATATTTTGATTTCCACTTTGGCCAACATAACTGGGACGTAGTGTCTGGCCTTTGCACCTGTGTGCAGGACAATCTCAGGTGTGGTGCAAAGAATTTTTGAAAAAAGTAAGCGGAACACAAATTGCCCACTGTTATATTCTTTTCTTTATACTGAACACAAACCCAGTGCTTGTGTTGTCTTACCAGTGCATTGAGGTGAGCGGACACATCCACCCACTTGTGAACCCAAACTGGGATGTAGCCTGCAGCAGGGACATTAGACTCCGGGTGGTCCATTTCTTCCAGCATGCGCAAAATGACTGCTGAGGCAGCCCAAAAAGTGACGTGAGAAGAGATGGCCAGCCTGGTGGATAGTGTTTGATTTATAGGTTTAACAGGTGGTGATTGGGTCTGCAAATAATGGTGCAGTTAAATTTAGGAGCCAAGGTCACAGTTTCCACCCATGAGGAAAACCTTGGTGACACAATCTTGGTGGGGTGGAGTTTGCACCACTTTGGAGCCTGGGCCATTGCATTGGACAAATGGAAGGAAACTGATACCATTCTGTGGTCAGATAAATCAATTTTTGTCATGGTAAAGTGGGAAATTTAGGATTGAAATTTCAACAGCGTAAGAATAAGGTCAATGCGGGTCATGGACCTAATATGGCTGTTATGCACATGGGGGTGAGACATGTTAGTGAGTAGCTGTTCATAATGCGGCAGAGTATCAAACAACCCTAGGGTGGCTTTTAGAATGCGAAGTCCAATGTTTCCCTGTGGGGGTGTAGATGACAAGGGCCAGCAGTCTGAGGTTGGGTTTGTCCAGAAGTTCGTGTCGCCAACAACAAATGGGTCAGGGGGTAGTGGAAGGGAATTGAAAGCAAAGAAAAATTCCTGAGGATCTCATGCACAGGTTGGAGCATAAATGTTAATGACATCAAGCACTTCGTTGTCCCACAAAAAGGAGACTACAAGGACGTGGCTGTCAAGGTACAATGTTGAAAAAATAAATTCAAAAATACGGTTCACTTAAACAAGCACCCCACAGTGTGGTGACCAAAAGGAAAGGGAAGGGAGGAGCATGGTTGTACATGCTTCCTCTGCACTGCGCAGACAGTGGGTTTCCTGAATGGCCAGGATGTCCATGGGTAAATTGTTTTTCGAAAAAACTCAGTTTTCTAGCCTGGGACAGCGAGGCCTTGAGTCCAGCAATGTTCAATATCCTTAAAGTAAAGGCTCCCCCCCCTCGCACCTTAGGTGTGAGGGGAAGGGCACCTGAGCCCTTCAGCCTTCTCTTTTTCAGTACATCGCTGTATGGCAGTGTGGGTATTCTGTGCTATGGAGTATGGTTTAGTATGGGAAGCTTTAGCTGTAGAAATGTGTTGGCTTTTGCTTATGCTTTTTCCTCACTGTGGGACGAGTTTTTGACATTATGTGCATTTGTGGTGCACCATCGCTTGGAGGTGGAATTTCAGCAGGAATATTGGTGAGTAACCTGGTTACAATCGATGCTTGGTAGCATTAGTCAGGTGAAACTGACTCACCATTGGGTCTTCAGCTTGGGTGGCCCAATCCTATTGGTGAAAGTATTTGCAAGCCACTTCTGCCATGAATGTCTTTCTGTCCTCCTGGAGCTGGGAGGGCGGGATCATGGATGCAGTCTTGGCCGCCTCCTTGGCCGCCGCCTTGTGGGCCTGCTTGGCCTTCTTACGCTCCTGTGGGGACACAGATAAACCTTGAATGTAGCACCCTGGCACTCCCCATGGGAAGGCTGCATCGCTGTCTACTGCTGGTTCATAGTGGGCATCTGCACCACACATTGTTTCCAGGATTATTTCAGTTTGGTTTATGCCCACCTTAGCAGGGCAGGTATGAGCCTTGTGGCCAAAAGATTGACAGAAAGTGCAGATAGGAGCTGCACTATCCACGGTGACCCTGAATACGTGGGAGTCTTGCCATTGGTTTCTACAAAAGTGGTATGAGGGATTTTGGTCAAATATTCTGCTTTCCCCGCGGATGGGGTGAGAAAAGCAATTGCTTTGCCCATGCACAGGTCTGGAATGAGCGTAAAGTGCTGCATCTCAAAGGATTGGATTTCCCCATATTCAGTGAGCCCAGCCTTCAGTTGGTGCTCTAGCACGGTGCACTTGACTGTAGTAGGTAGGGAGTCAAAAGTCACGAAAATTTGGTTTGATTTAGTCCAGCAGGTGCACTTCATTTTGACTACCCTTTGACCATCTGGGAGGTCCACAACTACTTGCACTTTTGCAGCTTTGTCAGCTTCATTTTTGTTTTCAAAACCAAGATCCAGCCAACTGTAAGACATGGTGTATGGTGCAACGTACACCACATTCAGGAAATGTGTGTGTACATATCCAAAAAATTCTCCCAATGTGCCATTTGTTAAATCTCCAGGAAGTCATGCACTCCATGATCAACTGACAATAGTGGTTGGGAGTGCGGCATATTGATGAATTGGTTGCAGCATGCTTAACAGGCCAAAATTTCCAGGGAAATGGTAACCGCCAGTTTTACTATTAATTCTATCTATTCTGTCAGATTCACCAGGGCGTATATGAAACTTGGTTGATGTGAGGCCTACACCTGTGCCCTTAACTTTACTCGCCCAACTTCTCCCTGAAATTAGGTGCAAACTAAACTCTCTACAAGATTTTATAAACTTAACTAGACTTGAATTTAATATGTTGCAAAAGTGTTTGCAATGAGAGAGAAACTCTTTGGTATTAATTGTATATATAAACATCTATAGCAATTTTAGTGTATGATCTGGAGTATTAAACAAAGAGGAATGATAGCATAGTGTGGTGCTCCTGCTCAAATCTGGGTCGGATTTTGATTGATACAGGTTCAAAACCTACACAGGCTAAAAAAACTCGGCATGATATATTTGTCTTTAGGTCAACCTGCCTCGTTTACTTTTTTTAGAGTATTGAACTAAGTAACAACATTTATTTTTAACATCATAGCTCAATTTAGATTAGATTTAAAGATGATAAAAAAGTCAACCTTTAGATTAATTATATTATGGACTTTAAAGGTTAATATGGCATGCTTTATGTTTTGTTTATTTATTTAACTTAATAATAGTCAAAAGGTAAGAGTACATATATGTTATTGAAAAATACTTTTGATTATGACTATGTAGTAAGACCTTTTTATTAAACTTGATAATTCTTATGACTTATCTGGATGAGATATGAATATATAGAAAGGTAGTGATAGCATTAGTTATTTCTGTGAAAATACTGTTGCTATTTTAACCAAGATAAACTTCCCCCATAGATCCAAGACTAGCGGTTTAGCTAATTAGGCAAAGATATTAATTAATAACCTAGTTAAAATAATATTACTTTAAGTTACCAATTTTGTGCTCCTCACTTTATTGAGTTAAGCTATTTTAAGGTATCATCAGTTTCTGATGTGTTGGGGATAATTTATGATAGTACATAGTATACTTTGGTTGCTGACAACTGATGCTATGATAATCAACATGTTTATATTTCTAATTTTTATTGGGGTTAACTGGTGAATCAATGCCAAGGATAATTCAACACTCTTATTATAAAATTAAATGACAAGGAATTCTAATAGGTGAGGCATTCAATTGCCCTTTGATGCCTAAATGTTTTTGATTAATGGCGACTGATGACAATGATTATTGTACTTTTAGTTTAGGATATACCAATGAATGATGGCAAGGTTAATCAAATTTATATAAGTTTAGAACTTACCGGCAACTTATGCTTCAAATAATCATATTGTTGGATTTGATGCTAAGGTTTACAATAACTGGGAATTCACTTTGCCATTTCGTCACCTAGGGGTTCAGAATGTCTGGTGATCAGGGCTGAGGATATTCAATAAATTTAGATTAGTAATTTATTATCATTAACCAGTATTTGATACTTAGGATGAATAAATTAATACCTAGCATTCAACCATAATGATTTTAAGCGACTGATTGTCAGCAGAGGATTTTGGTGATAGGGTTGGTTTACCAGAAACAAGTGCTAATGATTGTTTATAGGTGGGCAGCAGATTTTCAAAAAAAACGACCATATATAAACACATTGTATTCTCATAATTAATTTTTTCATTCTCCTTTATTAGTTGTAAGTGGATTTATCACCTTGACCGGTGGAGGTAGGACTAATTATCCTAAGGTTAGAGCTTGGAGGGTACACCTAGAGATTGATCAGCACTACCAACACCAATATCTGGAGCTTCAAGGAAGTCCTTATGGATTTTCTCAATCGGCCACCACAATGAGGGACTGATAGGAATTTAACTTTGAAGTGAAGATATGACAGAGCTGCGCAAGCCAGGTGAGTGTAGGGCTTATTCATGTCTCCCAGGGTAGTTAATCAGCTTAAGGTGAAGTTATTGGTTCGCTGAGTATGTGGAGAAGCAACATGGAATTGTAGTGAGAAGTTCTTATAAAGGTAAAACAGCAAGGGTCAACATTCGTCATACTGTTGGCCTGGAACACTAATGGTGTTCCTAATGTTTAAGATGTAAAATTTGCAACAAACAATACCATAGGTTACAAATAGAGCATATTCATATTATCTTTGGTGACTATATTAATAGTCAAAGGAGAGTTTTAAGCCCTGATATCATGTACAAAGGCTTATTGCTTTTGTTTTACAATCATTCAAAAAATCAAGAACTTAATTATTTCTTTAAAAGCTCGGCAAGTTTTTCTGGAGCTAAATTTAAATATCTTTTAGGGCTCAATAGTAGCAATTTATATAGCTTTTGTTTTCTTTAAGCAAAGCTTTCTACTATAGGATATACTAGATATAAATTTGTAAAAACCTTAACTCCTAGAAAAGTAGAGTTTATTGTTTTGTCAAAAAAATAAAGACCTTTTTATTGGAACGCCAGCTTTTTTCTGCTTTAAGACAATAAAGAAATCAAGGTAGTCCTAAAGCTTGCATTGGCAGTAGGATTACTGCTGGGTATCTCTCATTATAGTGAGATATAACAAATTAAAAAAAGTCTAGAGTTCTTGAGAGTACGTTCTATCTACAATAAATATAAGTATGGTAAAGAAAATTTCTATTAAAGAAATTGACTAGCAAGATAATAATGCTAGGCAAAAAAAGAATAAGTTTAAGTATATAAGGAATAGTCAGCTCATACCCTTTTTGGACCTGGAAATGTATCAGGATTTATTATCCTAGATCTTCTACATGTTAAGGGAAAGCAACTAAAAAATAAAGTTTCTTATAAGGCGAAGATAGGACAAGTGAGATAGGGCAGAAAAAAAGCCTCATTCTTTGCAATGAAAATATTATAATTTAGATGGTAAGAAGTTACATGTCTTAATTGCTAGTGGATCAATTGGGAGGTAATTTATATTAAAATCATTCTTTTAAAAATTTGGCATTAAAAATGAAATTTCCTGGAGCTTTGAAACTCAAAGTTAATAAACTTGGCTTTAGTCTTAGAAAAGTTTTAATTGTAAGATAATGTAAAATATTAATATGTGTTGAGTTAGAAATAATTGA
>JAKSZP010006111.1:0-25733 GCA_022478985.1 Massospora cicadina | reverse complement strand
TTAGATGATGGCACGCTGCCTGATCTTCCTGATCCTAAGTAAATCCTTGACGTAACACAACGTATAGTATTAATATGAAAGCTTATAAACTAAACTATAGAAGTGTAGGAATATTTGTTGTTTTTTACTAGCAATAAATTGGGATAATTTATAGGGTTTGATGTTCATCACATCTCACCCATGACACCTCAATTTCAATGGCACTTGGCTAGATAAAGTAACGAGTTCATTTGAGAGTCTACAATCCATTCAACTTGAAACATCCCAATCATCTCAGAGTCAGTCTCAAACTTGGAAATATAATCAAGACAGCATTTCTAACGCATGTGTAAATAGCTGAACTGATACTCATCTCAAGCAATCGGCAGCACATACCAAGGCAATTTGTACCACTAATTAACAATTAATTTAATCAAAAATTCAATTGACATTGAAAACTAATTTTGACATAAACCAACAAAGCCCACGTGCCCAGGTTATTTAATCAACTATAATTATAAATCCAACTAAACCAACAAAGCCGTGCCCATGTTATCATACTCAAATATTAAGTGGAATCGCTAGGCCACAAATCCCAAGTTCAGGTATACTTAGGATATTTTTGATTTATAATTACCAATGACTTATATCCACTCAACCATTCAACAGAGAGACACAGGTGGCAGGGTGAGGTAGTTTTGGGTAGCACCCATATTCTGAGGATATGGTCAGGGAATTGGTGAGGTCTATAAACCATTAGAATATTATGGGAGTCAATGTCATATGGTTGGTCAAAACCATCTCCTGACATTTTCCCGGTTTTGACCAAACATATGGGATCATTTGCCTACTATAAGTCCTGGGGACCAGCCCTTGCAACTGGATAGGGATCAGCAGCCCTTCTGGACAAAAATGGGCCCCTAGGCTCCAGTGGACCTTCTGTCACAGCTGGGCATCCTAGCTTATGTGATAAATGAGCGCTGGATGACAGCTTTCCCACCCAAAGTCATCCCACCCCCACCTCTGCCCCTCTCTTGAATCCTGGTAAGTTTGATAGAAGGGGTCTGCAGGGAGATTGCGCACATCAGGGGGCATGGAGAGGCCTCTGGGACCACCCACTCCCAGGCAAACCATGTCTAAAATTTGGGAAAATGGCAATTTCCAACATCGGAGCCCAGCTGGAAAAATTCTTAACTTGTAGAGCTGGTCCAGACTGGCCTGCTTTGGAAACCATATTGGAATACAGCTCAAATTGCAAACCCAGTCCTGAACAACTCGGATCATCTGCCCCAATGCTCAAAACAAAACTTGGGAGTTTGGATCTTACAAGTAGCCCAATCAAGGGATTGGCTCCAATCACAAATAATCTGATCCAAAAATCCTGCCTCCTGGGGCAAATTTGGACTGCCTTAGACATGCAAACAGGCCAACTCAAGTCACCAGGACCTGGATTGGTAGTATCAACTTGGTTTGGCCCCAAGAATTTGGAAAAATTTGTAAAAATTTCTAAGCTTTTGCCAGAATTGGGAGCAGTCTTCTACCCCCTCTGAGCCAGCCAACCAAATCCCTTCCCCAACCCTAAATGACCAATCCCTCAATACCTCCCCATGCATATAGCCCAGTTTAAAAGGCAACTGCCCCCACTGAGGGTAGTTGTCAGTTCATTCTTTTCCTTTCATTAAAAAAGATCTGATTAATCTGCCTAGTTTGCTGCGGCCTCCATCTACCTTTAGAAATTTTATAAAAAATTCCACCTTATCAATCCAACAAAGCATGCTGATGCCCAAATCCTCCTTCCAATGTTCGCTGACTGGATTATCTGGTTGCACAATCCTGCCATGTAGCAGCAGATCATAAATGTGATAATCCGCCTTGCCCCCAACAACAATCCTGATGCTTCATTCATTTCCATGCATTCGTTTCACAGAGGCTCTTCCTTCCATTTGGTTGCCAAGTCCGCTGAAACTGCTTCCCGGTTAGAGCATCCCCCAGGCGTCCCTGCCCTTCTGCGCATGGGTTCAGCTTCCATAGCTGCCTCTGCCGCCGCTAGCCCAGTCTACCAGCAGGACCTAGAACGCCCCCTCCAGGGAAGCTCAGTCCCAGCCCCTCTCATGGTTTGCCATAACTCCGCTCATATTTACAATAATATGGCGGCCTCTGTGCCATCCCTCACTGACACGCAAGCCCCCTATCTGAATCCAAAGGCCAGCAACTGCAAACCCTGGAGGAGTTGTCATCCTCCCTGTCTCTCCCGCCCTTGGGGGTTGCCCCCGCAAGACTTGCAATTGCCCCAACACAACCATCTGGTTTGCCTTGGGGGCCTTTGGTACATTACTGAACTTTTGCTTTCCTCACATCTCCCATAGAACCCCACTTCTATTAGTCACTCAGACCGCTATGCCTCTGGTATTCTGGGGCCTCCACTGGGTGCTCACGCACCCTGACTGGGAGCCCAGTCTAGTTCTTCTTAGCTGAATCTGTGACATAATGAACTGACCCCTAATCTTGGCATTTTATGCCCTCCTCGCTGGGACAGGTGATGCGCTAGCCTATTCCCTCACTCTGAACATGCTCTCCCTCTGTGACCTGGATTTCGTTTGCTGGGCGGTTGTCAAGAGAGTGTCTGTAACTCTCTCGTTCCAAGTGAGGTGGTGTGGGATGCAAACCCACACTGATAGGGAACTAGTTGTTAGGAAAATGGGAAAAGACACCTCAAACGATGCTTGTACAAAAGGGACCCAAGGCAAGGGTGTAGAGCACAATATACAGTACCAGGTAATCTAGAAACAACGCAGCTTGAGTGGACCCTAGAGGGGAGTCCATAATCAAGTGTAACTCGGTGCTAGGAGGTTTGGGCGCCTCATTCTGGAGGGGACCGGAGTGGCCCAAGGGAGCACCCAAAACTTTAGTAAATTAGGAAAGTATGTAGTGGCCAACATAGTTGGAGACCTCCTCAAAGAGGTCTGCACCCAAGTTCACCCAAGGAACCATAAAAACGTAGAATAAAATGGGTAAATTTGTTTGTGGAAAGTTGACCAATGAGGAATGTTAGTTGCAAAAAACATATTTAAAATGGGTTGAGGTAATTAGGGTTTTGAGGAAGTGTGCCCAAGCCTTGACACTCCAATAGACAACCGATTCCATCCATTTTTGTAAAATATACTGCAAGTGCCTTCACTTGAGTAATTAATTGAAGCTGTATTTTACCCAAGCTCATGATTTCATAACTCATATGGGATTCAAACCCTCATTCTCCAATTAACCAAATTGAACTGTCTTCATTAATTATGTATATTATTCATTTTAGTGCCTGGGCCAAGATTAGGGCTGGGCGTTTTGCACCCCTTAGTACCAACCTGAGCATGTTTTGCTTGCACCCAGCGTTGGTCTATGGTGTGTTTCAGGTCAGAAAGAGCCTGAAGTTTCACCTTCTGGGCCTCCTGTTGCCCAGCCTTATATTTGGCGTTGGTTCCCACTATTAAGTCATCCAACCATGACATTACCCTCTCCTCCTTCTTGGGCTCTACCCCCCCTCCTGGGGCATTTGCTAAGGAGAAGTTCTTATGTGCGAGTGGCAACTTCATAGCAGCAACGGCTGGCTTGGGCTTAGATCCTGCAGCCTCAGGGAAACGATTATGGAATAATTTAATTAGGTCTTGAGCATGTACAAAGTCCCATGCTGGCACCCAACTGTTCTTGGCTGCGTCAAACCCCTTCCAGGATACCAGGTACTCAAGATGTCGCTTAACCTGGTGGGAGGCTACTATTTCCTTCACTTCTCATTCTGGTGCCCTATCCATGAGATATGCCTCAGGAGTCACAGATGGGGCCCTCAAACTATGTCAATTTTTTAATGAAAGATGGAGAAGATCTGGAACGCGGAGGGAAGATCCAACTGGTATGAGGCATGACCCACCTTTCTAACTACATGGTAAGGGCCAATCCTCTTTGGACACAGCTTTTTGCAAGGCTGCTTGATAGGGATGTTGCAAGAATCAATCATCACGAGATCCCCTTCCCTGTACGCTGGACCCACTCAGCGATTTCCATTGGTGTTCTCCTTATAAACTAGCATAGCCGCCTCCAAACTTGTGGACACCCCTGGTGGACCTTCTTGATGGTCTTAGCAAAGTCCACAACCGCTTCAACTTTGGAATCACAGCTGGGCTCCATGTTAAAAGCAGGGTTAAAGCCATAGTTGGTGAAAAAGGGTGAACAACCAATTGATGAATGCAAAGTGTTGTTGTAGCTAAACTGGGCCATGGGAAGGTGAGGAAACCAATCTGAATGATCTGCGGTGGTGTAGCAACGCAGAAATTGTTCCAAGCACTGGTTCACTCGCTCGGTCTGCCCATCTGATTGGGGGTGATAGGCAGTTGAATGGCATGGGCAAATCTGAAGAGTTTTACACAACTCTTCCCAAAAGATGGAGGTAAACTGGGGTTCCCCAGTCACTAATTATTTCTTTAGGAACCCCATGAAGCGCAAATATATGGGTGACGAAGAGCCTGGCCATTTCAGCAGCGGTTATGGTCATTCTGCAAGGAATAAAATGGGCGAACTTCATAAAGTGGTCCACCATCATCATGATGGCATAATAACCATCTGAAATGTGTAGCTCCACAATGAAATCCACTGATAGGGAAGTCCAGGGCCCTTCAACCTTTTGGACTGGTACCAACAACCCTGTTAAAGGTTGCCGATTGGGTTTCATTTGATTTTTAGATCAGGCACTTTTTACAGTACTGCCCCACCTGAGCAGGCAAGCCCTTCAATTGTAAGTGCGTCATATCAACTCCAAGGTCTTTGCTTTCCCAGGATGACCAACGGTTTATCCCTCATGATGGTCCCAGATGATTTCCAGGCGCAGTGGCCCAGCAGGAACCCATAAGTGCCCCTGAAACTATACCATCTCATCCTTTACATGATAACCCCTGGATAAGTTTTCCTGATTCAGAGCGCTCTTAGAAAGAACAACAGTATATTTGGCTGATAATGGCTGAGAAAGAACTACCCTTCTGAACATAAAATATTCTTCCACATTTTCCAGAGGTGCGAGCACTGGCGTGTGGACCATGGAATCAGGAAGTTGAGACAGAATCATACTTGGCGGATTCATCAACCAGGTGTTGTGAATTTCTACCTCCTTAGGATTGGGAGACAAAGCAAGGTTGCGGCTTAGAGCATCAGCCAAACCATTCTCCTTGCCCTTGGTGAACTCATAGGAAATGAAAATTTGGCAAGGGTCTCATGCCAATGGGTCTGACGTGGAGTTAGGACATGATGAGCACGGTAGTACAACAAGGCCCAGTGGTCTGTGCGTACATGGAATGGTTGGGAGGGGCCATGAAAGTGGTGACGCCAATAAATTAAGGCTCCACCACTGCTAATAACTCCTTGTCATATACGGCGTAGTTTAGCTCAGGCAGAGGAATTTTACTAGATAAATATCCCACCGGATGCTCAGTCCCATCTTCGCCCACCTGTAACAAGGCAGCCACAATGGAAAAGGAGGAAGCATCAGAAGACACAATGAACTCCTTTGCAGGGTCAACATGGCGAAGGATGGATGTGGATAACAGGGTGCACTTCACCGCATTGAAAGCATCCTCCAAAACGGGGGACCACTGAAGTACCTTGGCACCGCTGGCCTTATATAAGAGTGCTGCACCTCAGAGAGATTGGGCGTAAACTTCTTGAGGAACGTACACGTCCCTATAAAGCTCCTCAATTCTCTGACTGAGGTTGGGGTGGGCCACTCACGAATAGCCTTCTCCTTGTCTGGAGTTATCATATGGCCTTGGTCAAAAATGACGTTGCCCAGAAAAGTAATCTGGGACTTGAAGAATTCACATTTACTAATCTTGAGCATAAGGAAAGTGGCCCTCAATCTCTCCACCACTTGTCAGAGGTGTACTGCATGTGATTCCTGATCAGGGGAAAACATCAGGATATCATCCATGTAGGCAATCGCGCATACCCCCAACAAGTCCCCCAACGCAGCATCAATGTGGCTATGAAAGATGGCAGGGGCATTCTTAAGCCCAAAAGGCATGACCTGAAACTGGAAAATTCCTTTTATGGTGTGGAATGCATTTGACCACTCGTGGCCCTTCTTTATCCAGATTTGATTGAATGCATTGAGGCAATCCAACTTGAAGAAGACCTTCGCCTTCTCCACATAGCGTGCAATCTATGAATCCAAAGGGATGAAATGGAGGTCGGGTACAGTCACATTGTTTAAATTTCTGTAATCAACACAAGGGCGTAATGTTCCATCAGCCTTCTCCAGAAAGAGAAGCGGGGAGCAGACAGGGGAGGTACGCTGAAAGATGGCACCTTTGGCCAACTGCTCCTTCACCCACACATCTAAAGCCTATTCCTCACAGACAGTCAATGGGTAAATTGGGGAAGAAATACGCACCAGATCCACAGTGAGTTTAACTCACAATCAAATTGAAATATCTGGTAGTGTACTAGCTGAAGCTGCATCAAAAGAAGATGCCAACTCCTCCAAACAGGAAGGTAAGGAAAGTCCCACGGAGGGCTTCAGCAAAGGGGCAAGATAAGGAGTGGGAACATTGTGCCAATGGGGTAATTTTCCTGGGTGTTATCCTCTGACAAAGAAACAGTCAACTGGTAACCATTTATCAAAGACAAGGATAGAGTGTTTTCTTTCAAATTAGTCCTGACGTCAAACTTCCGCCACCACTCTACACCCAAATTAATGGGGAACAAGAGGTTTCTGATAGCTTGAAACTGGTCAGACAAAAGATAGGAGCCCACCTGGAAGTCAACTAATCCCATGACGTTCAGTGTGAGGATACCTTGAGAAGCCTCTCCTCTAACCATACCACCTGGTGAGTAACTCAACTCAAGGTAGTCAGCAAGGTCATGGACAATAAAATTGTTAGAGGCACCGGTATCCACTAAAGTGGTTGTGGTGAACTTCCCCAAAGGGGATGTGAGGTTAGCAGTCAATAAGAAGTATCCAGAATGGGATTTATTCAGAGCAGAAAACTCCACTACCTCCTGAAAATTCTTCCTCTGGCGTGAGGAAGCCTTCAGGGTACGTTTTGGAATTATAGAAGGGGGAAGGATAGTGGGCCACTCTTACTACTGAGGCCACATACCCCACCACACCTTCTGCAGGTGCATATACATTAATATATTTAAAATGAAGTTCCTTTTCCACTTCCTGAGTGCCCCAGATCATGGTAGGAGTCAAACATGGGTTCTCAGGGGTAATCTGATATACATGAATAGGGTCCTCATTAGGCCATATAAGCTTATAAATGGTTCAGTAGTAGAGATAAGGTTTTCATTATAAAATGCGTTCTTATATGAGAACGACCCTATCCCATGAACAGCAATGGAATGCCTAACGTTATCCATGGCCAACACCCCCAGGCCCATCTGAACTAATTTTGCTGGCATCGGCTGAACGCGTGAGTGAAGAAAAACTCATTTGTTTAATTTGAAATTAAGAATTTTGACACTAAGTTGGGGAATCATGACTTTTGGACCTCAAAGCATCCGTATCCACCAGGTACAAGCATGAAGGGTGGATACTTTCCAGCTAGAGTCAACCATAATAACGCCGAGTTGCTCCAATCTTCAGGAAAAAGAGGAAACAGCAGTGTGGCTAATGAAAGCTGAAGTCCACAGCTGGCGCCCACCGTTTCCACTTCAGAAAAGTTCCACACAGAAAAAGTTTGTGCACATAAATTTAAGTGATTGGTCAACTAACGTAAGGAGAGTGTCTATAACTCTCCTGTTTCCAGTGTGGTAGTGCTCAGTGCACAGAGCCAACGCATGAAAACTAGACGTTAGTACTAAAGCTACTAGCGCCCAGCAGAGGGTGCTGGAACAATAATAACTAAAAACAAGAAGTGTGATAAGGAACCATCCAAAACTGACGTGGTGCACAAGGAGAGAAGGGGTAAACGGCCCAGGTTGGAGGTACCTGGGTAAACCAATGGTGCACTTGGGAAAATCTGATTGTGTTCAAAAATGGATTGGTTAATGTGGTGTGAGACCTCCACAAAGGGGTCCGCGCACAGTATTTTACAAAATAACATTGTAACAAAACGGGGAAAATGGGCATTTTTTTATTCAGAAAAGTCAACCAATAAGGAATGTTGGTCGCAAAAACATACCTAAAGCAGGTCAAGGTAATTACAGTTCTGCAGAAGTGTGCCCAAGCCATTACACTCCAATAGACAAATACTTCCATACGTTTTGGTAAAATATACACCAAAAGTGCCTTCACTCAAGTGATCAATTGAAGCTGTATTCTACCCAAGCACATGATTTTATAACTGAATTGAAATTTGAGCCCTCATTCTCCAATTAAATGAATCGAACCATCTTCATTCATTATGTAGATCATTCATTTTAGTGCCTGGGCTTTGATAAGAGGCTGGGCGTTTTGCACCCCATTAGTACCAACCTGGGCATGTTTTGCTTGCACTCAGCGTTGGTCTAAGGTGTGTTTCAGGTCAGGAAGAGCCTGAAGTTTCACCTTCTGGGCCTCCTTTCTCCCTGCCTTATCTTTGGAATTGGTTTCCACTATTAAGTCATCCAACCATGACATAACCTATCATAATTAGCTCAGCTTTTTTTAGTACTAGATGGTCCCCTTAGCTCAGCTTTTGACTATAAACTTAAATTAATTTAAGATTGGTAGTCTGAATCATTGCAAAATTACTTTTTTATCACTTTTTATTATCTAAAAGGCTATAATATATATAAATAAAAGTTCCATGATCTATCAATGATATAAGAAGTGTGATCTTATTTTATACTATCTTTACATCAGACCTCAAATTGCAAATTATATATTACTAAGTAAAAGTAAAAACTTCAGATTATAAAATCAGCAATTGGCTGTCAACAAAATAACTGACAGAATACTAGTTTATATCATTTCTGCATTTGTTTCAGATTATGGCTTAGTTATTAATCAGCCAATTTGATGAATTCAAATGACATTGGTTGAGTAATTGGTTGTTTTTAGTTAATTTAGTGATAGTTTCAGTATGCTTTTGCCAAGAAGATGCATACTTGAATAATCTGAAAAGATTTAATTGATTTTGGTAATTGGTTGGTAATTAGTTAGATTAATAAGTTTAATTAGTTAAGGTTAGTTTGTGGTTTGTGTTTGATATAATAGTTAATTAGATTTGGCTGATAAGTAGTAGCTTTAGATGATATAATAGGTTTAGTTTTGGCTTAGCTAAGTGGTTAGTAGTTTTTGGTTGATTTGAAAGTATAATAATTTTTGGATAATTGTTGGTAGTTATAGTTGATTTGCTAAGCTTAATTAGCTTTGAGTATTAGTTTGGTTTAGTAATAATTATTTGATTTGATGTAATTATTTTTTATTTGGCCAAGTGGTTGGCAGTTTCTTAGTTGATACAATAGGTTTAATTTGGTTTTATCTGAGTGCTTTTTGGTTGATTTAATAATTTTAATAAATTATAGTGGGTGCTTAGTAATTTATTTTATTTGATTTAACCAAGGTAAGCCGACCAGGGGATGGACACTACCGAATATACATGAAACTAAGGAAATAATCTGACAAATATAAAATTGGGCACCCCAGGGTACTCAAGTTACCCCTGTTGCCAGCAGGACTGCCAGGTATGGGGTTGGTGCGCTTCTCTGAGGGGGTTTCCCTGCTATGGAGCAGGTGTGAATGATAGGGTCTGTGTGGAGGAACCAGAGTGGGAACCATGATTCTATGAGCGCTTTTTGCCTTGGTCTCATATATCCATAGAGCCAGGCTTAAAGTGTTCCAGTAAGTGGACATGAAATCTGTTTTAACCCCATGAATGGTTGGGACCATGCCCTTGGACGCATCTAATGCAATTGTGTGGATTGTCCACATTGCAATGGGTATTATTAGGGAGCGGAGTGTAGATGGGATTGGTGACTCAATCTGGAACGTGAAGATGCTCTTTGATATTGAGAATTCCTGTTTGTTTTAGATCTTAAGCAGGCGTGCGACTTCCTGCCATATAGCATTTGGTTGGGGGGCATGTTTCTAAGCGGTGATATAGGGATCCCTCCCCTCCACATACTGCACATGTTTTGTGGAGGGAGTTGGAGCGGTCCGCCATCCTATAGGTCCTTCTCAGACAGCGCCAGGCGTTTGCTCTTATCCTCAGCTGTAGGAGTGAGTGGTGAGTCATTTTCCACACTGCCTTCTGTGTGGTTAAATCATAAGGAGTGTCCACCATATCTGGTATTCTATCCTAGCTATGTTTGGGGTTGTTGCAATTATATCTCTCTGAGGGTGGCTTCTGGGTTTCCTAATTTGAATTAAGGGCTGTCATCCCCTTCCCTGTATAGTACCCGTGTTCTCTATGGTCCATCCCATATGGCGGATAGTTCAGAGGATATGTTTGAAATGAGGGGAGGTTCCATGGACCCGTTGCAGTAGGGTGCTTGGCAAGGTATGAAAGTAGTCTGGGTGGACTATGTGGATTGGTTAATTTGAGCGCCTTGTGCAAAGTTAGTCCTTGCTGCGTTAAACCATTGTTGTTGTGGAAGGTCTGGAGCAAGGAGTTCCTTTATCCAGGTAATACCTAGGATGTGATTGGCGTGGCGAGAGATCTATTAGTCCCATGCCTCCACTTGAGCGTGGGCCAAATAGTGTTTCATCCGTATAGGAGGGTGAGAGCCAGGCCACAGCCAGCCCTAGATAAGCGCGTGGATTGAAGTTATAAAGGTAGGTGAGAAGGGGATCGCGTGGGCTGGGTACCATAGTATTGGGAAGATGAGCAAGTTAGCAACTGTAACTCGCCCTGTTAATCCTGGGGTTATTCCTTGAGGGAGGCGACGCGTTTGGATACCTGTTGTAACAGGTTTCTTTCCATTGTCTCGTTATCATATACCCCTGATTCTAGCCAAATTCCAAGGTGTCAGACAGGAGTGGTGGTGGGAGGTGTTGCAAAGGGTAAAATAATTGGGTTTTTTCTTCATGTGTTGGTATGAGATTCTGATGTTGTGGCCCAGTTGTTTGTGTTTTTGCCTAAGAGAATGATTTTTTGTCATTCTTTTGTTGAGCGATGCATTGCTCACCTTGAAGTATTCCTCTAGAGTGCATTCCAGCAGTCAGGAATCCTCATTGTTTGCTATACCTGCTATGCATTCATCCGCAAAGGCCAGTATCTTGACTGTTGGTTGTCCATGTGCAGTTATCCCCATGAGACGTGAGTCAGTTACTCAGAGGATTGGGTCAAAGCTGGTATTGTATAGCTGTGGGCTGAGGGGATCCCCTTGTTTGAGCCCTCTGTGTGATTTAATCTTGTTTGTATGGAATCCAGGGCCACATACAGCCATGGTTGCAGATTCTGTTAGAGCATCGCCCATTTTATGAATCTTGGTGGGAGTTTGAAGGCATGTAGACATTCTTTTAGGTATGGTCAGCTAACATGGTCATACGCCTTTTCCTGATCCAAGAAGACCAGGGCACCAGTTGCTTTGGATTGGCAAATGTTTGCAACAGGGTGTATGTTGCTCCAGATTATACGCCCTGGTATAAACCCAAACTGGTTGGGTGATAGGACGTCAGATGAAATTGAACCTAATCTAGCTGCTAAAATTTTTGTTATAATTTTTGTGTCAGTGTTGGAGAGTGCAATTGGGCGCCAGTTGGCCAGGTCCAATTTTTCACCCTTTTTATACAAGGCTATAACGTAGGATTCATGGCCTCCTGGTAATAGGCGTGTTTACAACAAGCTCTGGTTCATAGACGCCAATAGGAGGGGGCGATTTGTTGGAAATATTTTTGTGAAATTTGTAGGGTATCCCACCAGGCCCTGGGCATTTCCTACGTGGTGCGCCGCGAATTGTCTCCCAAAGCTCCTCTTGTATAATTAGGGATAGTATGTTGTAATTTGGTGGTGCACTTTGTATCTCAGCAGTTTGTATAAATTCTTTAATTTTTTGTGAATCTGTTGGCGTTTTGCGATATAATTCAGTGTAATAATGGTTACTTCCGCCTTGACCTCCTCAGGTTCAGTCGCCACAGTGCCATTGGTATTGCGGACCTGTGTGCACATGTGCTGGTTTCCGCGGGAGTGGAATTGACAGAAAAAGTATGTCAAGCAGGTTTTACCTTCCTTTATGAACTTACCTTTATTCGATACTTTGATACTGTGTTGGTGTTCAAAGATGAGATTGTTAAGTCAGGCTGAAATTTCTGCCCATTTGCATCCCCAGTTGGGGCTATAGCCAGATCTCAGAGTATTTATCTCCAGATGGTCTAGTTCTGCCAAGGTACGCTTGATTGTGGCCATGTCTGTGGTGTACTTACGTGATGCAATATGTAAGGTATTGTTGATTAAATCCTTTTTACAATTTTCCTATGTTCTGATGGGATCCAAAGTGAATGGGGCTGTAAATTTTGGGTTCATAGCCTCATCTTCGACCCAATTGGATATCTTGGGCAATTTTATATTTTCTGTGTGAAGCTTTCTCCAAGGTGACACCTGTGTGTGGGATTGGGTTGGCGCTAACTGCACTGTAACCAATCGGTGGTCAGAAAAATTGATCTTTTTTGATGTAAATTTGGAGATTCTTGAGCGGTGGGATTGTGGGATGAGGATATGGTCAATGCAACTCATCAATATGAGCACTCCCTCACGTATGTTGGGCCACGTCATGTGGGGAAGGAGTGGTGAACTGGGGGAGAGCATCGAGTAAGCCAAAACATGCCTTCATTGTGCGGAATTCAATGTGTCCAGGTGGGTTTCCCTGGGATTAAGTGTCATGGTTGGATGACATAATAGTAGGAACTGATGACAGAGATAAGGCTGGGCGACAGGAGGCCCAGAAGGTGAAACTTCAGGCTCTCCCTGACCTGAAGCACACCTTAGATCAACGCTGGGTGCAAGCCAAGCATGCCCAGGTTGATACTAATGGGGTGCAAAACGCCCAGCCACTTATCTTGGCCCAGGCACTGAAACGGACAATTTACATGTTAAATGAGGATGGTTCGATTTGCTTGGTTGGAGAGCAAGGGTTTGAGTCCCACTCCAGCTTTGAAATTTTGAGCTCAGGTAAAATATGGCTTCAATCAATTACTTGAGTGAAGGCACTTTTGGTGTATTTTACCAAAACGGACAGAAGCGTCTGTTTATTGGAGCGTCAAGGCTTGGGCACACTTCCCCAGAACCTGAATTTCCCTGGCCTACTTTAAATATGTTTTTGTGAACAACATTCCTTGTTGGTCGACTTTCTTAAATAAAACCCCCATTATTTTACATTTTTTCATCAATGGTTTCTTGGGCAAACTTGGTGGTGGACCTCTTCAGAAAGGTCTCCAACCATGTGGGCCACTACCTTATCACGCAATTTACCAAAATCCCAGGGGCTCCTGTGGGCCGCCCAGGTCCCCTCCAGATTGAGGCACCCAAGACTCCTGACGCCAAGCTACCCTTGATTATGGACGCCCCTCTGGGGTCCACTCAAGTGGTGATGTTCCATACTAACCTGGTATTATATGTTGCTCCTCACACCCTTGCCTGGGGTACCCTTTGCACTGGCACCGTTTGAGGTGCCTTCCTTCCCATTCTCCTAACGTCTAGTTCCCTAGCAATGTGGGTTTGCATCCCACATCACCTTGCTGGGAACAAGAGAGCTACAGACACTCTCTTGACAGTAGGCCATCAATCTGTATTGGGGTTATCCCAGCAGTTGAAATCGCCTAACATAATGGTATCTGGTGGGAGGGTGAGATTAGGAATGTTTAAAAAATTGTTTTCTCTCAGTTGCAGTGCACGGTGCATATACACATGCTATTGAAATTATTTCCTCTTGGCATGTGATTGTTGCTACTAGGACTTGACCGTGTAAGTGTGATGACAAATTTGTAATCTAAATTTCTTATTGTTTTGGATGATCACCCCACAGTGAGACGTCCATACTGATTGTGATGGTGCGACCCTGGTTGACCAGGATCCTTCTTCCCCTTGTAGACAATGGGTTTCTTGGATGGCCAAGATATCTACAAGAGGTTTTTGCAGGAATTCCAGTTTTTGGCTTGGGACATATGAGCCCTGGCTCCCACAATGTTTAGCATCCCTATTGACACTAAGGTGCCTGCAGCGCCTCAAGAGTGGTTGGGATGACCCTCTGGCCCTATCCCACTGCGGCTCATTTTGGCCATGCTCCGTGTCTGGACTCCAACTCTTTCACTGCCATTGTTGGTTCCCTTGATATAACCACAATGATTCACGGGAATTGCAGTTTTTTGCATTTGCATCAACCTTTCCCGCACAGGTCTCATGTTGATTTGATGCGGATTGTTGATTGGATTCTATATTTTTGAGGTTTGACTTTGGTGAATTGTGCACCACATTTTCGCCCAAATTGTGGTTGCATTGTTCCTCAGTATGTGCATGACTGATGTTGCTTTGTGACTCAGTCAGGTTACTGTGAATTTTGATCTGGGCATATTGTTCTGATTGGTTTGCTCAGTGAATATCCAAACTATCTTCCCAAATTTGTTCAGGGTTAATGGCGGACTCCGTGTGTGCCACCGCTTTGGCCACTGCTCACTTGCAGGCTTTTTGTGCCATTTTACGTTGTTTGCGTGTAACTGGGTCCACGATGGAGTATAGTCCATCTTCACCCCAGCGGAATGGGTGGTGACCATCAGTCATTTTGGCGAAGTTTTCATTATCTTCATCCATTGCTTCCTCACAATAATCATTTTCCATTAGGCCCTATTTCACAGGGCATGCGTGTTCCTTGTGACCCAGTGAGCCACAGTGGTTGCAAATGGGTGGTGCGCGTTCCGGTGTAACTCAGAATGTGGCTGACTGGCCCCCATCTGTGAAGTGAAATTCTGCTGTGCGGGGAATTTTGGATAAGTCCTCTTCCACTTCTGGGAAGGGGTTGATTACAGCAATAGCTTTGCTCGTGCACAGGTTGGCATCAGGCAAAATCATTTTAATTTTAGTTGCATAATTTCTCCATAGGCTATGAGCCCTTTGTGGAGTTCCTCCCTGATTACCTTAAGGGGAAGGTTGGTAGGGAGTGAGTCAAAAGAGATGAACAAAGTTTTCACTTTGTTCCATCTGGTGCGCGCGGTGCGCACAATTTTTTTGCCCTCAGGGAGGGAAATTTCCACACAGATTTTTGCTGCAGCATCGGCTTCATTGGCTGTTTCAAAACCAATATCAATCCAGCCGCGTCCCATGTTGTTGGTGGCTACGTACACCGCGTGAGGGAAAAGTGAGGGATGTGCCTCACATGTTTTCTCACACAGGGTTGGTGACTCATCCCCAAGGAAAAATCTGATCCTGTGCTCCACCTTTGACAAGGGTTGGTTGAACTGAATGTACATATATTGCGCGTGCTTTACAGTGAATACCATAAACACAGACAGTTTCTGAGTTTGCAAATTCTTTGCGGATTGGGTTCCTGGTCCTCCTTCAGGGCGTTTCTTGCCCTTAGTTGCACCATTAAGCACACCGCTCGCCGCGACGCTCGCCCATGTTGTATTATTTTTATTGATAAAGTTGCCCATCTCTCCTGTGTGTGATTATCCAAATTTGCGTTTGAATCGAATTGTAGAACTAGAGTGATTGTTATGAGAAAGAGCCCCTTAGTAATTTTTAATTCATTAGTTTTATTAGCTATAACTATTACTGAGTAGTTGGTAGTTTTTGGTTGATTCAATAGTCAGCTGGATTTAATAAAGTATTTGTAAAATTTAGTTTATCTTATAAGCCTAATGAGTTTTGCTGAGCAGTTAATATTATCTGTAGTATATAAAATTTAAAATGTTAATCAAATTGTCTATTTGCTATAAATTCTGTAGCAAAGCAAGGGTATTCCACTTCTACTTATATATCTTAGTGTGATACCAGGGGAACATCCCCAATGCGTGGATCAGACAATCTTCTCATTTCTAAATAAAATGGTACATATACTAATTTATTGGCTGAAATTGCTGACAGTTTTGACTTAGCCAGCAATATGATTGCTGACTCTAATCACCTCTCAAAATCATCAGGATGATCCCCAATGTGCAGATGGTATCTTCAAAAACTATTGCAAACAGTTTGAAATCCTATCTAATAAATTGGGAGTTGCAGCTGATGTAATTTATTTGAACAAATGAACACCCCAGAAACCGGGCATAGGTAAGTTGGTCATCCTGAACCCATTTCCAACCAATTGGGACCACCTCTATGTGGGGTGGCCCTGAGGTATTCCTGTTGTTCATTAGGCCAGATGCTGTCACACCAACTTGCAAAAGTGCAGTTGAGCCTCATTTCAGGTGTTTGCAGTTAAACAGCAGTGTATCAGCCTGCTGACAAATCCTTTGATGTCAGTTCCAAATGATATTATCTGCCCCCTTCAAAAAAATTAACTAGGTTAGCTCAAATTTTGGGAACCTGATCCCTGCTTGGACTCACTACAATCAAACTTTATCTAATCAGTTGCATTGCACCAAGGAAGTTGTTAGTCAATTTTCTTTATTTCCTTTCATATTAAATTTCCTTTAAAACTCATTTTTATTCATATCCTTCTAGCTAAAGTTCTGATGTCATTAATCTGGTGGCCTATCAGTCCCTACATTGGATGAGTGCTACCAGTTTTGATGATTCCAATTACTCCCACCATCATTAACTGATCATCAACGTGCAATATTCTTCTAGCAATATACATATCATTGCAACTATCTACCATCAATATACTGAGATCTTATAGCCTTAAACCCACCATTTTCAAGCAAGGATTTGCCCCCTTGTATCTACAATTGTATTGAACTTACTTACTAGCAACCCTGTAGAAGTTAACCCTGTGGTATGATCCCCTGCAGCAAGACCCCAGTGTCTTAAGTAGTTTTCATTTTGGTTCATTTTTAGGTTTCTTTTCATGCTCATAATAACCAATGAGTCATTGTTTTCCAATATATAGCTCTATACAATGTCATATAAGTGGCAATGCCCCTGGCATTCTAGCTTTCTTTTTAGGTGCTCACACATCCTGACTGGCAGGCCAGTCTAAACTTTTCTTCCAAATTCATGAAAAACAATATAAGTATTAATTTTTCACTACTATATAATATATGCGCTAAACTAATCTGGGACAATGCTATATATTTACATATATATAAAAACATAATATTAAAATTTTTCGTAATACCCTAACCTTAACTTTAACTGTGTATACTTATAAATGATAATCTAAATTTTTTTTCTAATACTTTTTCTATAATATATGATCCACACTAACCTGAGACAATGCTATATATCTTCATATATATAATTGACATAATATATAATTCATAATATCTTAAACTTATCCAAAACTGCATATACTTATCTACAAACTATATTTTTAATTTTTTATAACATATACACCAAACTAATTTGGGACAATACTATATATTTACACATATATAAAAAATATAATATATAATTTATAATAATTTAACCCTAAACCTAACTGTATAAAAATTTTTATAATATAATAAATATATATATATATATATATATTAATACTAATTTTATAATATATGCATCAAATTAATCTGGGACAAAGCTATATATTTACATATTTAATAAAATAATACATAATTCATAATACCCTAACTCTAAACCTAACTGTATATAATTATATAATATATATATATATTCAAAAATAAAAATTTATAATGATATGCACCAAAAACTTTTCTCTCTTGTTGCAATCACTTTTGCAACCCATTCAATTCAAGTCTGAATCTAGTTTGATAAATCTCATAGAGGAGATTAGTCTGCGCCCATGTCAGGGAGCAGTTGGGCAAGTAAGGTAAGAGGAGCAGGTGGGAGGCCCGTGGCCTCAAATGTTTAAAAACGCCCCAGAGAAACTGGCGGAATTGAAAAAAATTATAAAAAAACTGGCGGTCACTATGTCCCCAGAAATCCTCACTTGGCAAGCACGATGCAACCAGTACATCAACACGCTGCACTCCCAGCCACTTTTGTCAGTGGAATACAGAGTCTGCGTGTTTCTGGACATCCAACAAATAGCTTTATGGGAAAAATTTTGTGGGGATGCGCACACTTTTTTCCTGACTGTGGTGTATGTCGCACCTCATTCCATGTCATGTGGTTGGCTGGACCTAGGTTTTGAAAACAAGGAGGCAGCAGACAAGGCTGTTGCGGTGTGAGTAGTGATCAACCTCCCCAAATGGCAATGGGTCATAGAAACAAAATGCACTAGATGGACAAAATCCAACCAAATTTTCCTCACATTTGACTTCTTGCCTACTATGGTAAAACGTGACATTTTGGAGCAACACCTGAAAGATGGTATCGCCATCTATGGCGAGATATAATCTTTCAAATTGCAACGCTTTACGCTGATGCCACACCTGTGCAACGGCAAAGCCATTGCAGTTCTGACCCCAACTGAGGAGATTGTGAAGGACTTAGCCCAGATCCTGCACTCCACTTTTATTAACATTGAAGGGCATACCACCCACCTTTCTGGTAACCATGGACAGCGCGCCCCCCATCTGCACCCACTGTGACATGTTCAGCCATAAGGCACACGCATGCCCCACCAAGGAGGGCGTCACATTCCAAGAGCACCCCTCAGCAGCCATGGCCAGCAGAGAGGCGCACTATGAACCAACCGTAAGCACCAAAGAGGCTTTCCCATGGGGAGCACAAGGCTGCTATCTTCTAATAAAACCTATTTCCCCACAAGAGCAGAAGAAGGCCAAGCAGGCCTGCAGGGCCACGGCCAAGGAAGCGGCCAAAGTCACCACCACTATCCCATACTCCCAATGCCAGGAGGACATCAAAACCTTCACGGCAGAAGAAAATTGGGAATCCATTAACCAATCAGATTGGGAAGCCCATACTAATTGGGCCACCCAATCTGAGGATATGTTGGGCAACTTGAATTCTCCCAATCTTTGCAACCAAGCTCTGGTCAAAACTGACTTGACCTTCAACCTACCTGAAAATTTTTTTCCCCACTCAATGGTGCACTGAACTCATCTGCACTGCAAAAAATTCGTCCGACGTTGGGGAAACAAAAAGCAAAGGCAAAAGCCAATGCAAACCTTTCTGCAAAAATTAACAAAAATACTGATAGCGTTGCCGCAAACACCCGCGATGCCATGAAGGCCTGTGGGGATCTAGAGGAGGCTAGTGGGCCCGGGTGCCCACCCCCTCACACCTAAGGTGCAAAGGGGAAACCTTCATTTTAAGGATGTTGAATATCGCCTGGCTCAAGGCCTCACTGTCCCAGGCTAGGAAACTGAGTTTTTTACAACAAAATTTACCTGTGGATATCCTGGCCATCCAGGAGTCCCACTGTCCACAAGGTTCTGAGGATGCTTGGAAAACTATGCTCCTCCCATACCTATCCTTTTGGTCAGAGCACTGTGGGGTGCTAGTTTGGAAAAACAATTTTTTCAAATTTTTATCATCAGAATCCTTCCTCAATGGCTGAGTCCTCGTTGTCGCCTTTTTGTGGGACGATGTGGTATATGCTATTGTCAACATCTATGCCCCAAACGGTGCACAAGAGCGTCAGGAATTTTTCTCATTGGTCAAATCCCTCCCACTACCCTCAGACCCTTTTGTAGTCGGTGACATGAACTGTTGGCTAAACACTCCAATGGACCGGTGGCCTTCCTCCTCCCACGCCCCCCAGGGCTATGTTGAACTTCGCGTTCTAAAGGCTACCCTTGGGTTAATGGATGCACTGCTGTGGCAAGCCCTGCTGCTCAAGAACATGAAGCGCCCCCACGTCCACAACGGCCAATTAAGGTCCATGTCCCTCATTGACCTTATCCTTATGCTGGTGAAATTCCAACCCCACATATCCCACTTTAAAACAACAAAAATAGAATTCTCTGACCATCGACTGGTCTTGATAACCTACCACCTACCTGTCACAGCTGCTAAGGCCCCACATTGGTTCAAAATCCACCCCCCCTGAGCTCATATCGCCAGGATTTTCCACATGGGCGGAATCAGCAACTTTGGCAAAAGAGTTTGTTGCACTGTTTTGTGCGGACCTCATTTCCATATGGGCAACTTTCAAAGAAGATACCATCCGCCAATATTGCCACCTCTCCTCCAGATGCTCATGAGCCACGTCAGCTGTCATTTCGCGCGCTCTGGCAGAGTTGGCACACCTGGAGTCCAACATCTCAGCTAAAGGATACAGCTCTGCATGGGGCTGGAAGTGGGTGGAGGCAGCCACCCACCTCACCGCGCTCAATAGGCAGTACAAACATTAGGTTTGTGTTCAGTACAGGGCCAAACGCATCACAAAAGGTGACAAGTGCACCGCATATTTTTTTAAAAAAATTTCGCACCACGCCAGAGCGTGGCCTGCACACAGGTGTGAAGATTGGATGATTTCATTGCAGATATGCCAGCCGAAGTGGCAATTGAAACACAAAAATATCACTCTGAGTTGTACTGATCTGATCCAATTCAGCTGGCTGAAGTGGCAGGATTTCTCGACTTAGCCCACATCTGCATCATTTCTCAATTCCCAGAAATAATGAATTTGATTACTCCAAACGAATTATGGGCAGCCATTTGTGGTGCACCAAACTGAAAATGCCCAGGCCCGGATGGCATTCCATATAAATTCTATAAAAAGTACTTCAAATATATATCCCCACTACTGTTGGCCTCACTTAACCAGAGCCTTTTGGAAATGCGCCTCCTGCCAGGAGGACAAGAGGCCTTCACCGTCACGCTCTTCAAGAAAGGGGACAAGCTAGACTTAGCCAACTGGCACCCCATTTCTTTAACTAACATGGATACAAAAATTTTAACTAAAACCATGGCTAACCGTTTAGGGATTGTAGCATCTGCCACCATCTCCACAGAACAATTCGGTTTCATACCCAGAAGATTAATTTGGGACAATGTGCACTAGGTGGCCAACGCGTGCCAGTCCACAGCCTCTGGGGCACTGGCATTCTTGGACCAACAGAAAGCCTATGATAGAGTAAACTGGGAATACCTCAGGTCCTGCCTCCATCAATTCCGCTTACCTCCTTGCTTCATCAACTGGTTGATGCTGCTCACAGAATCTGCAACAATGGCAGTATGTGGCCCTGGCTTCCTAACAGAAGTAGTCCGCCCTCAAAGGGGCTTGCGACAGGGGGACCCCCTTAGCCCACTCTTATACAACTTCAGCCTTGACCCAAAACTTTGAAACGCGAATGCCCAACTCACTGGGGTCCATGTGCCAGGCCAAGCCCCAGTTAAGATGATGGTGTTTGCAGATGACTGTGTGGTGGGGGTGTCTAATAATAAAGATGCACGTGCACTTGAAGCTCTCATCCAGGAGTATTCCCGGGTAAGTAACGCTGCACTGAATGCTGCCAAAACTGAAATCATCCTCCTTGGTCAGTCTCAAAACTGCTGGGCCCCAGCAACCAGTACCCAGCCCGGCCCATCTGCTTGCACACGTGCTCGCCCTCCAAGCTCACCCCACACCGCCCCACTGGTGCTCCCCTTTTTGCCACGCCCTACCATAGGGCCAGTCCGCCATCTGGGCGTGTGGGTGGAGGCATGCGGATATGCATCAGCAGTAATGGAGAGTCGTATTCTAGACAACATGATGAAGCGCATCGCCTCCCTCAGAGCCCACCCTACTTCCCTTACTGGTAGGGTCGTTTTGGCCAACTCTATGCTCCTCTCCAAAGTCTGGTTTGGAGCCCACGCCATCCCCTTCTCCCCAAGCTTCTTCAAATCCTTGCATGCCCTGCTGCAAGGATGGCTATGGTCAGGCCGCCCTCCACCAGTACGGTTAGAAGTCATGTTTAGCCCTCATCAGCACAGTTGCATGGGCCTGCTCGACTTCAGAGCCCATGCGGCCAAGATCTTGGGTACCTGGATTGCAGCCGTCACCGCCCCTACACTCCCCTCCCAACACTGGTCCCGTGTGGCCCGCTCCAACTTCTCCCGCGCCTTGGGCCTCAACAATCCATCGAACCCCCACTCCCTGATGAAATACCTCGCTTCACACCCATCGGCCACAGGTCCTCACGGTACTAAAACTCACTACAAACGAATCCTACTCTCCATGTGGAGCACTGAGTGGAGAATTCATATTAGCGGACATACAACCAGAAGAGGCTGCCCCTCTCCTCAGTTCACACAAGAGGTACAGGGGCTACCCATCCATGATAGCGTGATCCTCATACGGCCCCATGTCTTATCCAGGGTGGACTACCTGGACATGATGGACATCCCTTACTCCATTGAGACCCAAAAAACCATCTGGAAATACGCTCACTATCCTCTGTTGTAGTCTCAAATCCTCTCCCATGTGTGGCGCTGCCTGAGGCGGGTGTACTGTACAGCTGAGCGCTCTAACGCTTTACACTCATCCTGCATCGCGTGTGGCCAGTATGGGATGCTGTTCCACCGCCTGGAGAAGTGTCATACCTCTAAAGTGATATGGTGCAAAGTTCAACGTTTACTGGGCCAGAATCAAACACATCCCTTCATTCTGTCTAGCGATATGTTTGCTTTATCAATGGTCTCCCCCCTTCCACCCTCCCTCCATGCTCTGGTGGTTGCAATCGCCATGTGGACTATCCACACAATTGTCTTAGATGCCATTGCAGGCTCCACCCCCACCCTCCCAGAAGCTGTCCACAGATTCCAGTCTCATTTAGTGGACCACTTTCAAGTGTGGATATTTGGATACCTCCTACCGCGCCGCTGACAGCTGGTCTCCTCCTGGTTCCTAGTCTGGTTCATCAAATCAGACCCCTTCCTCCACACGTGTTCAACTGTGGCTACGGCCCCCTCACACGTTCCCTCCCCTTCCCCATAAGTGGCGTTCCCGCTGGCAACAAGAGATAGCATCGCTTCTCTGGGGTGCCTTCCCTGTTTCTAAGTGTTGTCTCGGTTGAGTCAATTTTGGAATTGTCCATCCCATGGTCGGTCTTCCCCGCAATAAATTTAAAATATAATGATATGCACCAATTTTCTATCCACTCGAGTTCACTTTCAAGTGATTTTATTAAAGTAATGGGTTTAAATTTATTACTGCCACCTGGCCACACTCTTTTATGATATGTCCACGGATCAGCTGCCTACTGCTTTAAAAGGGGTAGTGTTGCTCTACCACCTAGTAATTTCGCCCTTCAGGAAAATGCATTTGCACAGGGTCAAATAGCCCACCATCTTCATCCAGCCATTTTATCTGGCACAGGATTTAGCATTCCACCTAGCACGTATACAACCTTTTCACACCCTTCCTTTAACCCTCCCTTAACACACATTTCAATTTTGCCTCTGAGTTGACTATGGGCATTTATTCCCATATGCCAACAAGGCAATTATCAAATTGGCCACTGCTGCTTTTTCACTGGCTGGCTTTATTAATTTTTGCCCTTTTAAGGGATAAATTGATATTGGATCTCAGATGGAGGAGGCAACTGCAGCAGCAGCTTCTACTTCCCAGATTTTAAAAATACTCCCATCCCTACTACACAAACTCACCTGCCTATAGATACTACAATGGTGGTATCCTTTGCATCCCTCTCTTCCCACCTCCCACCCCAAGTTTTATACATTCAGCTGATGGTGAAGCTTCTGGTATATGGATCTTAGCCCAACCTTATCTTCATGTTCCCTTCAGTGTAGAGTGCCTTGCTGCTCCTCATGAAACTACCATAATTATCCCACACCACGCTGCCATAGCCCATTAAATCCCCAATTCTCATATTGCAGCAACACCTGAGCACTTTTTTAGGCTAGGATGGATAATAGTTGCTTAATTTGTCCCCTTTTTTTGGCCTCAACCATCCCAAAAAATTGCCCCTGAGCCATTTCCTCTGATGCAGCTTTATAGCCACATTTAGCAGTTTCTGAATTGGGCATTTTTCTGCCCTCTCCCACCCAACATTCTCATTGATGAGACAGAGTGAGAAATTGGCCCTCACCAAACCAACCATCTACATAAACCCACCCAACTCTACTCCCACTAATTATAGTTAAGCTTGAACCACTATTCACTCCCAAGCAACCCATTCAATCACTACCATCCACCTAACTTCTATTGCCACTATTCTTTTAAATCAGAATTTATAGGACATATAGTTAAGATTACAAATCAGGTAAAGTTATTATTAGTGAGCAAACTGGTCAACCACTTGTCCAGTTCAATTATGGTCAGGCCAAATTTTTTCTATCTGATTTTGATTACACCCCACCCACCAAATGTTTCACTCCTAAACACAATGCTGTCCCCTACCAAAATGACCACCAGCTTGCCTTATCTGCAGTAGCCTCCCCCCAGTGTTCAAACCCAAGCAAAGCAGTGGCCAAATCAGTGGCTCAATACCAACTAGGGCTACCCACACTCCACATTCCCTCCAATTTCTCCAAATCTCCCTGCATGATATCTCTAAATTATTTGATGATGCTGAAGCTGCCATCATGCATGTTGCTAAACTAGCAGATTTTAACCCATCTGCTAAAATCATCTGCCAGAGTATATCTGATTTTGCCCAATTCCCCAAAGCCTGCATTCAAGCTAAACTTCACTTAGCAGAATTTATTGAAGCTGTCTACCACATTAGGCTTGATGAGGAGGTGGAGAACTCATACTACAATGCCATCCATTCACACTAAGCTGATGTTCCAAAGCTCTGGCTCTCCACTTTAATCCATCTCACCAACCAATATGACATAGTTGTGGCAAACTCATCTGCAGACAAACTCCCTGACCCCCCTCACCTTCAGCCATTGTGGGTTAGTGGTTTTCGCTCCCCACCTGGGTTTGATGTTTTTGTTTTGTCTTCCCAGTTGTTCTTTCAATTGGGTTGTTTTATTCTATTTTGTTTTTTTAGTTTCAGTACTGTCCGTCCCCTGGTTGGAATACCTTAAATAGAAATTAAAACATAAATAGTATATGCATCAAACTAATCTGTGACAATGCTATATATTTGCATATATAAAAAACATCTATATATTTCAATAGACTCTAACCCTATCTGCATATACTTATAAATGACAATACAAATATTTTTTCCTAATACTATTTTTATAAAATATAATCCACAATAACATGAGCCAATGCTATATATATAACATAATATATAATTTATAATACCCTAAACTTAACCAAAACTGCATATACTTATCTATAGACTGTAAACTTTTATTCTAATACTTTTTTTAACATAAGCACCAAACTAACTTGGGACAATGTTTATATTTACATATATAAAAATACAATATAAAATTTATAATTCCTAACCTTAACTGTGTATACTTATAAATGACAATCTAAATATTTTTCCTAATACTATTTTTATAATTTATAATAAACACTAACATGAGACAATGCTATATATATAACATAATATATAATTTATAATACCCAAACTTAACCAAAACTGCATACACTTATCTATAAACTATAAATTTTTTTATAATACTATTTAAAACATGCACCAAACTTAACTTGGATAATGTTATATAGCTACATATATATTAAAAAATTAATATAAATTATAATAGTCTAACCCTAAATCTAACTGTATAAACTTATATAGTATATATATTCCTATTACTAATTTTATAATATATGCACCAAACTAATCTGGGATAATGCTATAAATTTATATATTCATAAAAATATTAGAAAATTTATAATACACTACACCCTACATTAACTGTATAAACATATTAAAAAATATTATATTATTAAAAACTAATTTAATAATATATGCACTAAAA
>JAKSZP010006110.1:0-25804 GCA_022478985.1 Massospora cicadina | reverse complement strand
TGCACTGAATGCCTCCAAAACCGAAATCATCCTCCTTGGTCAGTATCATAACTGCTGGGCCCCTGCAACCAGCGCTCATCCTGGCCCATCTGCTCGCACACGCGCTCGCCCTCCTAGCTCACCCCACACCGCCCCACTGGTGCTCCCCTTTGTGCCACGCCCTACCATAGGGCCGGTCCGCCATCAGGGCGTGTGGGTGGAGGACGGTGGATACGCATCAGCAGTACTGGAGAGTCATATTCTAGACAATGTGACGAAGCGCATCGCCTCCCTCAGAGCCCACCCTACTTCCCTTACTGGCAGGGTCGTTTTGGCCAACTCTATGCTCCTCTCCAAAGTCTGGCCTGGAGCCCACGCCATACCCTTCTCCCCAAGCTTCTTTAAATCCTTGCATGACCTGCTGCAAGGATGGCTATGGTCAGGTCGCCCTCCATCAGTATGGTTAGAGGTCATGTTTGGCCCTCATCAGCATGGTTGCATGGGCCTGCTTGACTTCAGAGCCCATGCGGCCAAGATCTTGGGTACCTGGATTGCGGCTGTCACCGCCCCTACGCTCCCCTCCCAACACTGGTCCCGCGCAGCCCGTCCCAACTTCTCTTGGGCCTCAACAGTCCATTGAGCCCCCACTCCCTGATGAAATACCTGGCTTCACACCCATCGGCCACAGGTCCTCACGGGAATAAAACCCACTACAAATGAATCCTCCTCTCCATGCGGAGTGCTGAGTGGAGAATTCGTATTATTGGACATACAACCTGAAGAGGCCGCCCCTCACCCCAGTTTACACAAGAGGTACAGGGGCTACCCATACATGATGGCGTGATTCCCACACGTCTCATATCCTAATCAGGGTGGACTACCCGGACATGATGGACATCCCTTACTCCATTGAGACCCAAAAAACTATCTGGAAATATGCACACCATCCTCTGTTGCAGCCTCAAATCCGTTCCCATGTGTGGCGCTGCCTGAGGCGGGTGTATCGTACAGCTGAGCGCTCTAATGCTTTACACTCATCCTGCGTCGTGTGCGGCCAGTATGGAACGCTGTTCCACTGCCTGGAGAAGTGTCCTACCTCTAAAGTGATATGGTGCGAAGTCCAACGTCTGCTTGGCCAGGATCAAACACATCCCTTCAGCCTGTCAAGAGATATGTTTGCTTTATCAATGGCCTCCCCCCTTCCACCCTCCCTCCATGCTCTGGTGGTTGCAATAGCCATGTGGACTATCCACACGATTGTCTTGGGTGCCATCGCAGGCTCCACTACCACCCTCCCTGAAGCTGTCCACAGATTCCGGTCTCATTTGGTGGACCACTTTCAGGCGTGGATGTTTGGATTCCTACCACTACGTCGCTGACAGCTGGTCTCCTCCTGGTTCCCAGTTTGGTTCATCAAATCAGACCCTTTCCTCCACACGTGTTCAATTGTGGCTACGGCCCATTCACACGTTCCCTCCCCCTCCCCATAAGTGGCGTTCCCGCTGGCAACAAGAGATAGCATCGCTTCTCTGGGGTGCCTTCCATGTTATTAAGTTTTGTTTCTTTTGAGTTGACTTTTGGAAGTGTCCGTCCCCTGGTCGGCCTTCCTCACAATAAATTTAAAATTCTTGTCTAAATTGAATTCATATTGGAATTTATATTTTTTCTAGTAAAATTTAAAAATTAAGACAAAAGGGGCGGTGGAAACCCAACGTTTGCCAAGGATGTGTCACAGAACTACTATCATCTCCAGTAGAAAGTCTCGGAATTATTTCCCCTTGATTGACTGAAAATGGTAAAGCATCTGGCTTAAAAATAGGTGCAACGGGGACCCTTACATTACCCTTCCCTAAAAGGACACGGTATACTCCTCCTTTCAGAGCGTATATAATAGCTTGGTTATTGTGTGGTAGGCGATGTTAGATGTCCCTAGATGTCAAGAGTTTGGTAACATAGGGTGCCAGGGTAGCTGGATTCAGAGCATGGAAAATCCTAGCTAGAGCATGGAATATAAGGCACCAACTTGGATGTTATTTTCATTATGATATGGAGTAAAAAGCCTTGAATCAAATCCAGTTAGGTTCTGGTCACTAGTACTCCCTCATAAGAACTTGTGCAAGGTGAGAAAGAAGAGAGTAACGTCCTAAATGATTTCTGAAACAACTGAGAATCATGTACACCACTATAAACTTAGAAGGAAAAGGGGTGCATGGTAGTACAAGATAGGTGGAATGTTTGATGTCTTAGTGAAAGGTTCTCTTTTTGGCAAGTTATTCAATAAGAAGTTCAATAATGAGTTCTGGTTTGGAGGTGGCAATTGGGTTTGGGCAGTTGGCATCACAATATTTACCAACACACTGGATAGGAAGAACTGCAATAAAGTACTAGTTTCCAAATAAAACTAATATAAAAGATAATAAAGGTCAAGTTGTATTATAACCCTTTAAGCAAGCTTAAGATTACTCATGGCCAGCCTGGTTTATTTATACTTTAAGTTTTGAGGGTACATTACCTTAATTGATTAGGGATGTAAGGCAATAAATTGATGCATTGAGGTACTTTTCAATTCACTTCAGTCTTATAGTCCATATGACCCCAAAATTGCATTGAAAAACCTCAATGAAACTATAATAGAAAATATAAAGACGTATGATGTCAATAGTTAAATTGAATCAAATTGAACAAAAGTTCTACCGCAAATCATAATTAAATCTAATAAAATGAATTAAAAAATTAATCAAAATCGAATTAATTAACTTTGAATAACTAAAAAATTAGGAAAATGACACTCAGTAAAAAAGAATTGAGAAATTGTTCAGGATTCCAATCTTTACATGGAAATTGGTCAGTTCAGATCAGAATCCAACTATTGTTTTAAGCAGTGTACCTTTTTCATGCCACCAGGTATTGGTTTATCACTTGCTTTTTCTTGATCCCAATATCTCCTCCACCTCAAACTTCAGTGCTCCTTCTTTCAATTTGGTTCAGTTTCCGCCACCTTTTTTGCTCTTGAAGGATGACATGTGACTTTTCTAGTGCAGTGGTAGCTCAACTTGGAAGGACCATTGCTCAAAATAATGAATATTAGGAAGTCCTGCACCCTTACAGCCCAGTTTGTGACATGGCACTTTAAGCTATTGATTCTTGGTGTCCACCATCACCAGATTGCAGAAATGATATCCTGGAGCTGAACTGAGTTTTGTTATGCAAACTGCTTGTCATCCTGTAAGCTTTCATTAGCTGCCTCTTCACATGTTGATATATATTCCAGAGGTGTGTCATGAAAATTGTATGCTGCAGAAATTCTTGTGTTTATCTGAGGCCAATTTTTAAAGGCGTGGTTGTACCCTCAAGTTGGCATACAACGGTGACATCCATGTAGAGGCGTGTAAAGATTTGTTATAGGAAAACTGGGCTAAGGTCAGGTCTCCTTCCCATGTGTCCTATACAGTGTTGGCATAGAATCAGAGTCATTGATCAAGTGACTTGTTGGTCCACTCTGTTTGTCTATTTGACTGGGGGTGATACGCCTACAATTGGTATGGCTTGATATGTAGTGTTTTGCACAGGGCATCTCAGAACTTCCAGGTAAACTGAAGTCCTCTATCACTTATTGCATATTACGATAAACTGACATAGATTTCAGTCATGAATAAAAGGGCCATGTCTTCTACTACAGTTGTAGCCCAACATGAAATAAACAGGCCATATTCATGAGACTTTCAACTACCACTATGATTGCAAGAAACCCCTTAAAGATGGGTAAACCAAGGATAAAATTCTACTGATGCCGACGTACAGTCTACTTCCTGTAGCAGTGAAAGTTGAAAACTGTTTTGTCATGGTTAATTGACATCATAGTGGAGACCAACCCTAAGGATAAGGCTGGGAGACAGAAGGCCCAGAATGTGAAGCTTCAGGCCCTCCCTGACCTCAGTCACACAGTAGACTAACGTTGGGAACAAGCCAAATATGCCCAGGTTGGTAGAAGTGAGGTGCCAAACGTCCAGCCCTTTACATTGGCCCAAGCGTTAAAATGAACGGTTTACTTAATGATCACAGATGGTTCAATTTGGTTAGTCAAGGAACGGTGTTTCAAAACCTGTTCCATTTATAAAATCATACATTCTAGTCAGATCCAACTTCAATCAATTACTCAAGTGAAGTCATTCTAGTGTTTTCTACCAATTTGGATGGTAGTCTTTGCCTATTGGTGATCAGTACTTTGACCGCTTTGGCAGACTCCAAATTTCCCTGAAAAAGTTAAATTATGTTTTCTGCGATCAAAATTCCTTGTTAGTCAACTTCCTAATAAACTTTTTCCCATTTTCCCGTTTTACTTATGTTATTTTGAACAACCCCGTGCGCGGACCGCGTCAAGGAGGTCTTGCGCTACATTAACCATATCATTTTAAATATGATCAGGTTTGCACCTAGTGCACCGTTGGTTTGCCCAAGTTCCCTCCAACCTGGGTCGCTTACCCCTTTCTTCTTGGTGCACTGCTTTGTTTTTTGTGTAGTAATTTTTATAATGATTGCACTCTTTTCCTTGAGTTATTATTGCTCCAGCACCTTCTGCTGGGCTCTAGCAATTTTGTTAATAATGGCTAGTTTCTGTGCATTGGTTCTGTGCATCATGCACCACCACGCTGGAAATAGGAGAGTTATAGACACTCTCCTTACATTAGTTGACCAACCACTCAATTCTATGTGCACAAACCTTTTTTGTGTGGTACTTTTCTGAAGTTTTTGGTGGGCGCCGGCTGTGAGCCTCAGCTGTGGTCAGCCGCACCGCTGTTTCCTCTTTTTACAAAGTCTGGAGCAACTCAGCGTTATTATGGTTTCCCCCAACTGGAAAGTATCCACCCTTTATGCTCGTGCCTGGTGGATATGGACGCTTCAATTTCCAATAGTTATAATTACCTGACTTTCCGCTGAAATTATCAATTTGCATTTAAATAAAAGAGTTTACTTTTGACAGCGTGTTTAGACAATGCCGGCAGAATTGGATCATATGGGCCTGGAGGTGTTGGCTTTGGATAACTTTGGGCATTCCATTGCAGTTAGGGGAATAGGGTCGTTCACATATAAAAACGCGTTTTATGATAATAATCTTATCCAAACCTCTGAGCCGTTTCATAGGCTTTCTGGCCTGGATGAGAACCCTATTCCAGTATATCAAATAACCCCTGAGAACCCTCGTTTGACCCCTACCATGATCTGGGGAACTCAGGAAACAGAGAAAGAACTTTGTTTAAAATATGTAAAGTATATGCACCTGCAGAAGGCATGGTGGGGTATTTGGCCTTAGTAACAAGAGTGGCCAACTATCCCTCCCACTTCTATGATTCCAAAACATACTTTGATGGCTTGCTTGAGCCAGAGGAAGAATTTTTTTTGAGGTGTTGTCATTGTCTACCTTAAAACAAAGACAATTCTGGGTATTTTCTACTGACTGCTACCCTCTCCTCCCCTCTAGGGAAACTCAGCACCACTACTTTGGTGGATATTGGCGCCTATGAAAACTTTATGGACCAGAGCCTAGCCGAATATCTTGGACTAAGTTACTTGCCAGGTGGTATGGTTAAGGGAGGGGCGTCCAAAGATATTCCCACTCTGAAGATCATTGGGACAGTGGACTATCAGGTTGGCAAGTACCACTTGTCTGAGAACTTCAAAGAGATTAAAAACCTCCTTTTCCCTATCATTTTGGGTTTGGAGTGGTGGCGAAAGTTTGACGTTAGAACCAACCTGAAAGAGAATACCCTATCCGTCACCTTGAAGAATGGTCGCACATTAGTTGTTCCTTTGTTGGAAGGGAATGCACAAGGATAATTGCCCCACTAGCCCCACCTTCACCCTTATAGCATTTCCCCTTTGCTGAAGCCCTCAGTGGTAACTATACCTTCTTGCTTGAAGGGTTGGAATCCTCTTTTGATGCAGCATCTGCTAACGCACTCCCTGAGCACTCTGAGTTTGATGTGACTTCAAGCTCGATGTGAATCTGGTGCATATATCTTCCCCCATCTACCCATTGACAGTGCGGTAGTAAGAGGCGTTGGATATGTGGGTGAATTAACAGTTAGTCAAAGGTGCGATTTTTCAGCGTACCTCCCCTATATGCTCCCCACTTCTCTTTGTTGAGAAGTCTGATGGTACTCTACGCAATACATGGACTATGGGAACCTCAACAATGTCACTGTACTGGATCTACATCCCATCCCTTTAGATTCTCAGATTGCACGCTATGTGGAGAAGGCTAAGGTCTTCTGGAAGCTGGATTGCGTCAATGCGTTCAATCAAATTCGGATTAAAAAAGGGCAAGAGTGCTAACCACTTTCCATACCAGAAAAGGATAATTCCAGTTTCAGGTCATGTCATTTGGGCTTAAGAATGCCCCTGCTATCTATCAATGCCGCATTGATGCAGCGTTGGGGACTTGTTAGGGGTATGTGCGGTTGCCTACATGGATGATAAATGGTGATTTCCCCTGTTCCCGAACCCCATGAAGGTCACCTTTGGCGAGTGGTGGGAGGTTAAAGGCAGCCAGCCTTACGCTTTAAATTAGTAAGTGTAAATTTTTCAAGTCCCATGTCGCTTTTCTGGGAAGCGTCGTGTTTGACCAAGGAGAAATGATAACTCAAGACGAGAAGAAGGCGATTCATGAGTGGCCCATCCCCACCTTGGTCAAGGAATTGAGGAGGTTTTTGGGGATGTGTATGTTCCTCAAGAAGTTCACACCAAATCTTTCTGAGGTGACAGCTCCCTTATATAAGGCTAGCGGTGCCAAGGTGCTTCAGTGGTCCCTGTTTTGGAGGATGCTTTCCAAGCTTTGAAGTGCACCCTGTTGTCCACGTCCATCCTTTGCCATGTCAACCCTTCCAAAGAGTTCATTGTGTCTACTGATGCCTCCTACTTCGCCATAGTGGCTGCCTTGTTACAAGTAGGCAAAGATGGAATAGAGCATCCGGTGGGATATTTTTCAAGAGAAATGTCTCTGCCCAAGTTGAAATACACCGCTTATGACAAGGAGTTACTATCAGTGGTTGAGGCGCTGACTTTTGACAACATTACTTTCATGGCTCTACCCAACCATTACATGTACATACAGATTACCGTGCCTTGCTGTAATACCGCGCCCCTTATGTCCTAACCCACGGCAGACCCATTGGCATGAGACCCTTGCCCAATTTGCCTTTTCTAATAAGTTCACCAAGGGCAAGGAGAATGGTTTGGTGGATGCTTTAAGCTGAACCCTGCTTTAGCTCCTGATTTAAAGGAGGCAAAAGTCCACAACACACAGGTGATGATTCCTCCAAATAAAATTCTGTCTCAAATTCCCTCAATCCCAGTCAACGGGACAGCGCTTGCACCTCTGGAAAATGCGGAGGAGTATGGTATGTTCAGATAGGTTGTCCTTTCTCAGCCGCTGTCAGCTGAATATACTATGGTACTTGCTAAGAGCTCTTTAAATCAAGAGGACCTATCCTGGGGTTACAACGTAAAGGGTGAGATGGTGTGGTTTCAGGGGCGCCTTTAAGTACCTGCTGGACCAATGCGCCTGAAAATAATCTAGGACCATCATGATGGAATCATCATTGGTCATCCTGGGAAAGCAAATATCTTGGAGTTGATACATCGCACCTACAATTGGAAGGGCATGCCTGCTCAGGTGGGGCGGTATTGTAAGGAGTGCCTGGTCTGCAATCGAATGAAACCTGATAGTCAACCTTTAGCAGGGTTGTTGGTACCAGTCCAAATGCTGATGGACCCTGGACTTAGCTCTTGGTTGATTTCATTGTGGAATTACCTGCCTCTGATGGTTATGATGCCATCATGGTGGTGGTGGACCTTTTTAAGAAGTTCGCCCACGTATTTCTTGGAGAAAAACAATAACTGCAGCTGAGATGAATAGGCTCTTTGACACTCATGTGTTTGCGCTTCATTAAACCCCTCAAGAAATTATCTGTTACTGGGGACCCCAGTTTACGTCTGTCTTTTGGGAAGAGTTGCGTAAGACTCTTTAGATTCGCCCCTGCCATTCAAATGCCTATCACCCCCAATCAGATGTGCAGACTGAACTAGTGAACCAGTGCTTGGAACAGTTCCTGCGGTGTTACACCACCACGGTTCATTAGGATTAGGTGTCTCACCTCCCTATGGCCCAATTTAGCTACAACAACACTTTTCATTTTTCTATTGGTTGTTCCCCTCTTTTCATTAACCATTTATTTAATCCCGACTTGAACATGGAGCTCAGCTGTGGTTCTAAGGTTGAAGCGGTGTTGGACTTTGCCAAGACTATCAAGAGTTTCACCAGTGGGTTTCTACAAGTTTGGATGCGGCAATGCAAGTTTATAAGGAGAACGCTGATGGTAAGCGCTAAGTGGGTCCAGCGTATAAGGAAGGGGATCGTATGATGCTTGATGCTCGTAATATCCCTATCAAGCAGTCATTCAAGAATCAAGAATATAAGAGGATTGGCCCTTAAAACGTTGTTAGAAAGTGGGTCATGCCTCATACCAGCTAGATCTTCCCTCTTCATTTTGGATCTTCTCCATCTTCCATGAGAGCAAAATGACATTGTTTGAGGGCCCCAACCTGAGACTCCTGAGGCCTATCTCGTGTATAGGGCGCCAGAGTAGGAATTAGAAGAAAAGATTTGCCTCCCATCATGTTAAAAGAAGACTTGAGTACCTGGTATCATGGAAGGATTTTAACGCAGCTGATAACAGTTCAGTTCCAGCGCGCAACTGTGTGCATGCCCAGATCTGATTGAAGCCTTCCACAAGCGTTTCCCCCAGGCTGCTGGATCTCGATTTAAACCAACCGTTGCAGGAATGAAGTTGGTCCCAGCCCACAAGAACTTTTCCCTTGCGCAAGCCCCTGGAGGGGGAATTGAGCCCCATCAGGAGGAGAGGGTAATGTCATGGATAAATGACATCATAGTGTGGACCAACCTCAAGGATAAGGTTGGGCGACAGGTGGCCCAGAAGTGAAGCTTCAGGCCCTCCATGACCTCAGGCATACACTAGATCAACGTTGGGTAGAAGCTGAATATGCCCAGGTTGGTACTAGTAAGATGCCAAATGCCCACCCCTTACGTCAGCCCAGGCATTAAAACGAACGGTTTACTTAATGAACGCAGAAAAGTTCAATTTAGTTAGTTGAGGAATGGGGTTTTAAAACCCATTTCATTTACAAAATTACACATTTGGGTCAGATCCAACCTCAATTGATTACTCAAGTGAAGTCAGTTTTGGTGTTTTTTACCAATTCAGTTGGTAGTCTTTGTCTATTAGTGGAATGGTGCTTGGGACCGATTCAGCAGACTCCAAATTTCCAGGGGAGTTCAATTATGTTTTCCACGACCAACATTACTTGTTTGTCAACTTCCCAATAAACATTTTCCCATTTTACGTTTTACTTATGTTATTATAAACAATCCTTTGCGCGGATCCCATTGAGGAGGTCTCGTGCTACATTAACCATATCATTTTAAATATGATAGGTTTTCTCCTAGTGCACCGTTGGTTTGCCTAGCTTCCCTCCAACCTGGGTCACTTACCCCTTTATTCTTGGTGCACCGCGTTGTTTTTGGTGTGGTGATTTTTATTATGACTGCACTCTTTCTCTTGAGTTATTATTGCTCCAGCACCCTCTGCTGGGCTCTATTAATTTTGGTAATAATGACTAGTTTCTAAGCGTTAGATCTGTGCACCACCATGCTGGAAACAAGAGAGTTTATAGACACTCTCCTTACATGTTTTTTCCCATCCTGTCATATTTGGATTACACACATGTCAGGCAACGTCATATCCAGGTCAGCACATCCTTTGTCAGTCCGTTCCATTCATATGCTCTCTTTATCAGGTTATTGGTCTTTTTGCCTCCTAGGTGCCCCATTGTTAGTGGATCATGTAGCTCTTTTATGTCTTGTGAGCGCATAATTTTGAGCAGCCATATGTGACTGCAGAAGTAAAGCATCATATCCTTTTTTTAGTACCAACTTCAGGGGCCTTTCCACGCCTGCATCTTATCCCTTGAGTTCTCATTCAGGTGTTCCTGTTTGTTCATTCAATATGGCGTCCAGGAGGGAATCTTCAGTGTTGATCATAGGGATTATTTTGGGGGTGCCCTGTTATGCAGGGCCTGTGGGTTTGATTAAGTGTTCATCTGTGGGCTTGAGGGGTGGGGCTTTGGATATTTCTAGGGCTATGATTTAGTGACAATTTCTGATACCACCAGTGACTCAAGCAATACTTGTTCTGGGGAATCATTATAACTAATTTTCACCCCTAATGGGTTCATATCTAGCGTACATGTTCCGCTAAGTATATATCAGTTTATGTGCAGGACTTTAATGAACTATTAATGAGATTGAAAATAGGGAGTTTGCAGTGCTTTCTGGTCTGCCTATGCGCTAAATTTGTGATTTTATGATGAAATATGAGTGACTTTTGTTCTGTGCGCACCTCAACAGGTGCTTTTCTCCCCATAGAAAATAAAGAGAAGGCTTCACCCACTCTACTGCATCCAATTTTATGTCATATATTGCCCATGATCTTTACACACCAGGAGATATTTTGGAGAAGTATGACACTGGGTGTTTGAGACCATTGTGTTTCTGTAGCAGTACTGCTCCAATGCTGTTCCTTAGGGATTGCATGCACAACGAACGGTTTGTCCTGAACGTCACACTGAAAGATCGTCGCTTAGGTAATAACTTCTTTGATTAGCAAAGCTAGCCAGCTGATATTCTTCTGACCAGCCAAACGCCGCATTTTTGCCCATTAGGAGGTGGAGGGGGCGGTCAGTTCCATAATGCAAGGGAGAATTTTTTTAGGAAGGTGATGAATCCCAGGATTCTGCAAAGCTACTCTAAGTGTTTGGTGTTGCCCACGTCCTTAGAGCTTCCAGTTTTAAGTAGAAATGACTGACCATCCTTGAGTACCAAGTTTCCAAGGAACTTTACTTTGCCTTTTAGAAAATTCACATTTTGATAGCTTCACGTGAAGTCCCGCTCACTGCAAGGTGTCAGCCACTGCAACCAGGTCCTTTTCGTGAGCTCCAGCATAGGTGTGTGACTAGACTCTTTAGTATGTATTCCACTGTGAACATAATTAGAGGTCGCCTAGTGCGTGGTTGATGACCTTTTGGAAAAAGGCAGGGGCGCTTTTAAGGTATTCAGCATAACCTTAAACTTATATACATGTTTTGGCATGTATGGAAAGCCATCAGCTACTCTTACCCTTCTTTCAATTGAACCTGGTGAATTGCGTTTAGTAGGTCCAATTTTTGAAGACACTTTTGACTCAGCGATCACTTGGGAGATTGCAGTCTCCATTGGGAGCAAATACTGATAAGGCACTATGACGTCATTTAAGCGGCCATTATTCACACAAGGCAGCGGGTGCCTTAAGACTTTTGAGCGAATACCAATGGAGATGACATCAGTAGTCTTTTTAATTAACCATCTCTTAGCCATCTAATTATTGATCCAAATTTTAAGGCTTGATTTTTGGCGGTGGTATATGGGAAAAGTGGGAATTTTGTCTTAATGAGATCCACCGTCAATAGTAAGTCAATGTAAAACTTACAGTGACGCGGCAAGCCGTTATTCTTTTCTACATCAAAATTCTCTTTTTAGGGCTCAAGTAATAAAGGCACCATGTTCAGGTCTGCTAATGCACATGAGGCATAGTATTCTACAGTAAATTCCAAAGGTTTCCTTTTTCCATTGTAGGAACAGCGAAAAATTCGGTGGAATTGTTGAAATGTTGTAAAGGTGAGCATTTTTCATTCAATGTCAATCATTACCAACTTTCATGCCACCATCATGCACCCAGTATCATGGGGTTTATATGTAAGGAATCACTGAGAATTTGGCATTAAATTAATGACCATGAGCCAAAAATTGCAACGGCTTACATAAGGGCAGGGTACCATTGGTACCCTAGAGGCCCCCTAAAGAAAGCGCCCATGGTAAACACTAGATATAACGCTTGCGCCATCTTGATATCAATAGATTTTCTCAACGCTCCCATGTCATTAAACGCATTCACCACAGCCCGCCTTAAGCTGACTTTATCTGTCCTTGGGGAATGATAAACAAGTAAAATCAAATTCATTGAAGCTGTTCATGGCACATAATCTAGTGACAGTATTTGTTTTCACGGGAAATTTGGATTAATATAAGGATAGTTGAGAAATTAGGAAGGCATTGGCCGCATGGGCGTATGAAAGATTGTCTGATGTGGGGTCTAACAAATCCAATAATGGGCATATGTGTCTGAATTCTTTAATTATGCTATTGCAACGGTAATCTACTTTGTCATGTTCCATTATCTCAAGTTGGTAGAGGGACAGCGCTGGGGCTTTGGGTTCACAATAAAAAAAGGGTGCCAGGGAGTCTGTTTGACACTTCACTGACGAGGTCTCTATGGCTGGGTCCGTGAAAGATGGATTAAATTACCAAGATCCCTGGAGCATTCAGCTGTTAAATTTAGATTCTTGTGATTGGTAGGTGGGCTGGCCATAATATGCGGTTTCAGGGAAGCGTGCTACAGTTGTGGGACACGTGGCCAACATCTCCCTAACTATTTTATCCTGAGACACTGGAAGGGCAAAGGGAGTAAGATCCAATACTTCTGGCGCACATGTGGATATATCTTGGTGTTTCACTTCTGTCAGAATGGAGTCAGTTGAATTTTAGTTTCTTGCCCTTGTTTTATATCTGTTTTGTTGTTTTGGTTCTCCTCAGCGTCAAACAATATAAGTACTTTATCCTTGGTAGATGGAGTGGGTTTAATATATTGGATGTGAGGCTTATTTTTAAAGATTTCTTACTTTTTATCATCATTCTCTTTCTGCTAAGCATCACTTTTCAAAAATCAATTTAGCCTTGAAATTTAGCTCCACTAAAGAGATTTACGAAAACTATTAGCTAATATGGCGGAAAACCCCGCAAAAGAATCCGCGGGCTCGGCCGAATGAGTCAGCACCACCCCAAATGAAGCAACCCCCGGTTACCCACCTCAGGGTCAACCAGAATCACCCACTCTCAAGCAGCGGCCGTGAAAGCAGGCACCACCCCCCAACCTGGAGCTACTTCAACTAGCGCCAGTTCACCTGATTGCACTTCTGCAATCTGCACGCCCAACAGCTCTGCGTGCGCTACCTCCCACAAACCCGCTGGGCCCCCTCCAACCAAGGAGGCCATCACCCACGCTGTTTTAATGGAATCTACTCAGTTGAATGCAACTTAGACCATCCAGGCATTCACCTCCCCCATTGTGTCAGCTAATTCAGCCCCATCTATTATTGCTGACGCCGTGTCTCTGGCTCCCCCCATGAGGGGCGATACCCAGTTACCTGGCCCTTAAACCCTCGGATGTAAGGTTGGATTAGCCGCACATTCTGGTTCACTAAGCACCTCTTTGGGACATTCCACTCTCTCCAATGGGGATTCAAATGGTTCGGATTTTGGAACTTCACACCAGTTCCAATCTCACCCATCCCATTTAAACCCCGTAATTGGCACTTCTCAAGTTAGCACTTTATCGCCATATGCTGAAAACGACCAATTCACCAATCAGCCAGTGAGTTTTTCCCACAAAATCACAGCAAATACTCGGGTTGAATTTACCCAAAGAGATTGAGATAGTGATGAAACATCGCCCTCCTCCCAATTGACTGGAGTTAATTCCAATCTGGATGGGCCTCCCCATTTTAGCGAGGCCCAACAATCCGCCCTTCAATTCAATATGACGCCAGCAACTGCTGTAACATTCCAGCAACAGGGGAACTCCGCAACCTTGTCCAAACCACCAGCTCACATTCAACACGCAATTGCAGCTCAAAGCAAACACAAACGTACCAAAGGAGCCACTGGGTCGTGGCAAAAACATCTGGCACCAACGCTACCCAAAGCTGATCCCCATGAAGTGGCGCTTATTGCTGATGTTAAGAAGAAATGGGCCGAAACTAGAGCACAAAAAGCTCTACCTCGCTCAACCCTCTCCCATGTGATTAGCCTTTATTATGGGCATAACTCTGTCGAATTCTATACGGAGGATTACTTCTCATACTTTGCAGCAATCGCGGAGACATTCCCAATTAACACCACCATCAATGAATCAGTGGAGGGCCACTACATCGATGTGGGCTTCACTGAAGCTGCCCTTGCTGACCATGCTGCCACCCTCCAGGTCATTATTCCGCGTGGATCTCTTCACATCTCCCGCACACGCTCCCACCTGGAGAAAATTTCATGGGTTACTTTTTCCAACCTACCAACGACTGTTGATCCTGAGTCTCTTAAACTGGCACTCCATCGTGGTTTAATGGAGTTTGGGTCTGTTCTTTCAGTGGACTTTAGCGTCCCCTCTTACTATGCTCCCATTTAAAGAGCTCGCACTGCTAGGGTGTCGTTCATCCCCTCCCCCACTGTATCCCACAACATTGAGGTTATTCCTCATGTGGCGGTATTTGAGGCATGCCCTGAGATCTTATTAGTTGACCCTGATCAGGTGTGCCCCCGGTGTTCATGGTTTAACGCCCTTGGACACCTGTATTTTGGCTGCACAGCTCGAAAACAAGCCCTCTTAGCCACCACCCAGGGGCCTAAACCAGGCCAATAACGATCCCACGTGGCCGCAGCAGCAATTTCACAACCCACACAATGGGTTCCCGTTCAAGACCTGTCCCCCGAGGCCTTACGCCTAGCAGTTGAAACAGCTAACCCCACTATTGGTATGGGATACCTTTGCGCTCATGCCCCCCTTCCAGTGGGCACCCCCTCCAATATCCCAGAGTCAACTCCCTCTCTCACCAAGCGCAAGGCATCTCCCACTAGGCGCCCCTCGTCAGCCACCCCCATTCAGGGCTCCGCAGCACCCCCACCAACCTCCACCAGCAATTTATCGCATCAAACCTCAGCTCCCAATGGAGCTATGCCCACCAGAATGGACTGGCAACCCGCGGCCTGCGGTAGAAGTGCCACCTCAAAGAGTCCTACCCCAACCCACAGTCCATTTCGCGCGGCTCCTTTGCAGTGTTGGAGGAAGTGAATATGGACTCAGACTCATCAATTGGGGACACCGCGGAGGTCGCCGTTGAGCACCCTCAGGTCCTTCCCCTGCAACGGAGCGAGGGCAGCATCCTAGGCTGGCTTACTGGGTCCTCCACCCCCCACCCTCTCCTTCCCTCAGAACCCTCGACGCTCATCACGGATTGCAGCTAATAGTTAAGCTAAAGGACTCAAAACTAGCCTCCTCACAGCAGCAGGTTTAAGCGCTGGAAACCCCCCAGGACATGGAGGAGAACAGCTATGAGTCCCCACGGCAGCACCCTGGCCTTGCAATCCATCAACGCAAATGGGTTTCGGGACTTTAAGTGGAGAGCCCTCCACCTCCGCAACTTCAGGTCAGCACAAATTGACATCGCTGCTGTCCAGGAGCCCCATATCCTCCCCCATGAACAATCTGCATAGAATGAACATTTTGGAGGCAACTCCTTCTGTACAAACCATGCCGCCCTTATTGTTTTGAATCCCCGGGTTAAAACCCACTCTTTTTCACAATATCTAGATGGCCGCCTCATACTGGCCAAACTCACCACTCCTGACTTCTCTTTCTTCGCTGCAAGCATCTACCTGCCTGATGCAGGTCAGGAGCAAAACTGGCTCTTGGAAGAGCTCGTCCAACTCAATATCCCACGGAATACAGTCCTCTTGGGAGATTTCAACACAATTATAAGTCGCTTCCGTGACTCTTACCCCCCTGCAGCAAAGGAACGCCCTGGATCAAGTCGCCTCCAAATTTCCTTCGCCTGAGTGGCTTTATGGATGCGCTTCCACCCTCCGCGTCTGGCCTAGGTTGCATGACTAGGATCCAATATGATGGAATAGCTTTCCAGTCAGCGTCACGCATAGATATGGAACTGATTAGCCCCCTGCTAATTGGCCGCGTCTCCTCTCCCATCTCTCGTGACAACCATCTGAGTGATCACAGGTCACTCACCGTTGTCCTCACCACCACGCTTAGACTGTCGCATTTGTTCTGGCCTAGGGTTGCCCCAGTTCTTCTCATCAACCCCTTCACTAAGGAGAGGCTGTCTATGACCATCCGGGAGACTCTCACCTCCCCCCCACCCCACCTGATTGACCACAAGGCTAGATGGGAGGTGACTAAGGAGGGCATCACACGGTTGCTTACAACTGTGCCAAAGCCCAGATGACCGCAGCTCGCGCCAGAGTCAAAAGGGCGGAAGCCAGAATCAGACATCTGGAGCGAAACTGCCAGCCTTCGCCCTCTCCCAGTTGGTTGGAAGACTGAGAAGTGGCGCAGGAAGCACTCCGCTTGGAGCTCACACTGCAGGAAGAACGGGCAGCAAACTTTACAACATCTCGTTACTATGCTTAATGGGAACGCCCCACCCGCTTCTTCTTTCAGAAACAGAAAGCCCGGTCAACAGCGCAGGATATTACTGCACTGAATATTGGCACTACAACCACTTCGGATAAGGAGTAAATCACGCAGGAACTACACCGCTTCTACTCTAGCCTCTTCCATGCCACCCAGGTGGACCCATCAGATATCCAAGACTTCCTGTGGCGGGCTCCAGAGCCGCGCATTGACCCACGGGCTGATTAGGCTCTACTGGCGCCTATTTCCTTCCAGGAGGTGATGGAAACCCTTCTGAAATCCCCACGGCTTAAAGCCCCAGGCCCAGACGGAATACCCTTCGATGTGAACCTTAGGAACCTGCGGTGATAGCCAGAACTCTCCGCGACCTCTTCGCTGCACTATTGGTGAATGGCGAGGTCCTCCCCGACTCCAGAGGCTCAGTAACGACTCTCATTCACAAGAATTCAGACCGTGAGAACCTGGTGAACTGGCGCCCCATAGCGTTGATCAACATAGACTACAAGCTCTTCACGAAGCTTTTGGCCAACCGCATCACCAAATGGGTGTCACCTCGCCTCTCCTCATCCTAGCACGGCTTTATTCCAGGGAGGTCGTTATGGGACAACTATAATGACCTTCAAGTGACTTTGACTGCTAACTCTCGTAAGGTGAATGTCTTTGTGGCTCTCCTGGATATGGAGAAAGCATATGAACGGGTGGCCTGGAAGTATATTGATGCTTCCCTTGCCCGCTTCCATCTCCCCCCCGCAGCTAGGCGCTAATATCAGCGCTCTATGACCAGCTCCACACCAGAGTCCTGGCGCCAAAGGTTTTACAGTGGCAGTACCAGTTGGACAAGGTCTCTGGCAAGGGGTTCCCCTGAGCCCTATTATTTTTTAACATCACCCTCGACCCCCTCTTGGCCTCCTTACAGGACAAGCTAACAGGGATTCTGGTCCCAGTTAAAGCCCCCACCCGCACCATGGCATTTGCAGATGACACCGCCATTGCATTTGGCTGCCCTGGGGATGTTGCCCTCGCTGCTGTGACCATTGAGAGGTACACTAAGGCGTCCAACGCCTTGGTCAACACCTCCAAGACAACAGTTGTACAGGTCGGCTCCCCCACCTTCCCCCACCATTTGGTATTGAACCTGTACGCGGTACAATCCGTCACCTGGGCGTTCTCACCAACTAACAAGGAGTTGCGCTAAAAGACAATGATGACTTGCTCCTCGCAGCAGTTAATTCCAGGATTGCCAGATGGAACCGGCGGCACATCACCCCCCAGGGTCGAGCTCTGATGGCCAATGTGTTTCTCCTCTCCAAAGTCTGGTTCCTAGCGCACGTCTGCTCATTCACAGATGCCTTTTACACGCGGCTCAATGTACTCCTCCGCTGTTGGATCTGGGGCTCAAACCATCCACCAATGGCCCTCTCAAACATTGCCAGACCCTGCAATGAAGTGGTCCTAGGGCTTCTGGACACGCGATCCCATGACACCACAATCTTCCTGAAGTTCCTATGGCCGATTGTCTGCTGGGACGGGACCCCCATGCCCCAATGGGCGCCCGCCCTCCACCAGTCAGTGTCAGCAGCTCTGGTTCCTCATAGAGCATCTCTAACCTCATTAGGGGAGTGGCTCACAAACCACCCAGGACATCGCCTGAAACCATCCTCATCCCCCTACTGGAACCAGGCTCTCCTTGCGTTTAAATGAGTAGGCGCGCGGATCCACCATGCCTTCCCATACAGAAGGGAAGGCCATGGACTCAGCCCCCGTCGCCATGCAATTGTGCACAATGGACAAGTTGTCACAACTCGCCTTAACCCCCAAGATCGTCCTCACATACGCCCAAGAATCCTTGAGCTCCTCCCTCCCTCCATGAGATTCGAACTTAAGGAAATGTGGAAGGACGTCTATCATCCCATCCTGTCAGCAAAGGTGTCCAACACCTTATGGAGGGTGCTCCACTGTTCATACAGGACAGGGGACCAGACTGGCCCTACTTTCCAGCACTGAAGCTGCCCCCGCTGTGAAGAGCCTATTGACTCCCACCTCCATCGTTTTTTCACCTGTCCAGGTGTCGCCGCATTTTGGCCAAAGGCCCGCGCACTCCTCCATGCTCAGCCCTGATCTGGACACCCTGTGCAAGACCTCATGCTCGAGCAGACGTTGCCTGGTAGCCACCAACCCCTCCGTGTCCTCGCCTATGCCACAGCCATCTGGACCATCCATAATCTATCCTTCATACTTCCTTTGACAAGCAGGTGTGGACCCTTCCACAAATGATCACCCACTTTCAGGTACACTTTGAGATGGCCCTGAAGGTCTGCACTATGTCTCCAACCCTCCCCCGCTCAGTTGTCACAGCCTCAGGACTCTGGCGCGCAAACCCCCCTCCCTTTCTTGATGCCTCCTCCCTCCCCTTCCCTCGCCTCAGGCTCTTAGGAGCCCAGGCGTAATTTAATAAACATTGATGAATCCCCCCTCGGGTTGGGACCATCTAGTACTAAAAAAAGCTTAAAGATTTCTTGGTAGCTCAGATTCTGGGCAGGCCTCAATCTACTAGGCCAGTTTGTACGCGCAATCTAACATTTGAGGTCCATTGTACCATGCTATGTATGGTTCAGCTCTTTGGTTAAGGGAAGCCTGGAATGCAGCGATGACAATGTCTTCTGGGAGTTGAAGGTAATCTGGTTTTTGGTTGAAATCCTAGTTGTAGTCATTTAAACTCACGGCTATACCTTGCTGAAAGAACAGTTGAAACATTAGTTGTGACTTGATGCCAGGGTGACCCTTATAGATGAAACAGTGGTAAAAAGTGAAGAAGTGGAATTTCCTAGGTGCAAGTTCTGGTACAACAGGCTGCATGCCCTAATAATATCTTCACCTTCCAAGGCATCCAATGGCTCCAAGGATTGCTGGTCTTCTGGAGCCTCCGTGTCCCAATTAATGTGGCTCATAATCTGAGTTCTGCCAGAAATTCTTGCACCTGGCGAGCCAGTTCATCCGAGGGGCAGGAGATGGTTCTTATCACTGTTATGTTACACGCTTGTGCACTTGAGGGGGGGAATTCAGATGTGCCGCTTAAACAAGAAGTCTCTTTTTATGGCTATGATCAACGTTACTCATGACTAACATGTCAGGAGGTTGCACATAAGGCTATATAAACTTTGTTTAGCAGTTGAAGAGCCCATATTTAACAAATCCTTGGCCACCGACATAACAGCGTTGTTACTAGGCTGGGTAACATGTCAGACAACTGACGTGCCAAGCAAAGACTTGGTTTCCATTAAGAGTTCCTAATACTCACAACAGTATCCTTAATCCACATGGCATCACCATTTTGATATTCTGGAACCAGATCTATGGGGTATAAGTGCAGGAAACATTGGATAATGACTATCAAACCCATCCCAACCACCAGGCTGAGCACTGGTAATATATTTTATCAGGATTTGAGAATTAAAGGGTGACCAATTAGATTGGGTGTGGGACATTTCATTCCATCCAGAGTGTACATTTGGCTTAGATACCTGACTTATTTGGATGTTCACTTGATAGTGTGATTAAAATTTGTATCATTCGCTTTGATCCCAACAGTTCTCAAGGGGCTCATCAGCTAGATTATTGTTTACGTATCCTTCATAATAAAGCCAGTCCCATTGAATAATGAGAATTCCCCTCAGGTTTATAATCCTCAAATATGTATGCCAAGAAATTGATAGAACTTGATAATAAGCCATATATCTGTCAGATCATAATTTATGAGTCAAGGTGAGCATCAAGATTGAGCGGAAGACTATGTCAACCTGAAGTGAATTAATTGAAGTACTAATTGTTCAGCAAAATAAGGAAATTCGCCAAACCATAGATGTGGGATGAAACCCCTAAAATTGTAAGAAATAGAGAGTTACTAAGATGATGGGTCAAAATCAACAGAGATGATTAAAGATTAATAACTGAACGTGAGAATGGGAGGGGGAGATTTTGAGGTGGAACAAGGAAGAAAGTTAGCAGAAGTAGTTTGAGTTTTATTGTATTATAAATTATAGTCAGTTGGGGTGATAGCTTCATATTTTATATATAGTTATTATTTACTAAAGATAGGCAATCTTCATATTGTCATTACATTGCTAAGTGGTGATAAACTGTGCAACCAGTATAGAATATTGAAGTGATACCGCCAAAATGTAACGATGATGTTCACTACAGTGGGCCACTGGTCAACTGTAGTATAACGGCAACTAGAGCATCATAATGAGCCCCCACTCATTATGTCAGATTTAAATAGGGCTTCACAATTGATAATCCAGGGAACCAACGGAGACATATAACAAGGAACTAGCACTATTTATGGTGATGGAACCAGGAGATGAGGAAACCAGGATGGAACTGCAGTTAGCAGCTAGTGTTAGGAAACAGCAAGTTATTTTTAGATTGTCCTGCCAGTTTAGATGCTGAAACACCCCAATGAAAAAAAATGCCAGTGGCATTGCTGATGGTATGAAAGTTATGAAACCAGGAAGGTATTTCGCCATTGAGCGACCATGAGCCATAATCATGTGTAGGCACCTAGAAAAGTACCAGGTGAACACGGCCATGAACCCTGTAGGATGGTGGAAATTCAGGCGGAAAGGGTGATTTTGTTTTAAGCATAAAACTATAATTGAATAAAGGACTTTATTGGAAAGATAGATAAAGAAAATCGACCAACAATTTTCTAAGTGTGAAGCTATTTTAAATAGTGTTTAATTAGTGATGGGTCAAAGCAGAGATCAAGGCCCTCAAATTCGACCTAGCCTAGTGAATTTTTGGGGGTGGGGGAGGAAAATTTTTAATTGCAAATGACATCTAAGGATTCAGCGGCAGGCTAAGTCACTATCAGTTTTCAGCAAATGCCTGAACTGAGGCTCAACTGCATTTATGTTGGTTATCATGATGGGTCTGACCTGATAGGAAACGGGAATTCCACAGGGCCACCCCACATAGGGGCAATCTTAATTGGTTGGAAACAGGTTTGGGATGACTAATCTGCATGCCAGTTGCTGGGGAGTTTGATTGGCCAAATGAGCTGCATCAGGCACAAATCCTAATTCTTTAGAAAGGGGTTTAAATATCTGCAATAGTCACTGAAGGTAACATCTGCTCTTCAGAAAGATCCCTGACAAATTTTAAGGGCGTTTGGCATCAGCAATTGTACTGCTCGATGACTTGATGCCATCAGTGATTCTGATTTTGAATTCAATACTTGTCCCTTTTCAACTTTTAGTTTTCCAATTATCAGGTTTCATTCACATTAATTTTTGACATTTCTTCTTCAATTCCTAGGATTCGATGCCATTGGTTTTATAAAGTCCCTCCCACTTGTGGGGAAGATGATTACCAATAAATTCAGAGCAGATTTCCTCAATTTGGCGGACAAGTTCAGATGAAGCAAGTGTTGGTATTGGGAGAGGAATCTTCAGAGCAAGCGCTGTTAACCAGCGCTCATCTACCTGTGGGCAAGGTCGCCCTGGGTGATGAGGGGTACAGCTGCCCTCTTTTGGCCCTTCTTATTGGGAAATGGGAAAATCGCCCAATCCATACAAAGGGGACATTCCCCTGGACATACATTACCCTTCCATTTTGCCATAGGAGGGGCACCATTGCCAGGAAAATGCATGAGGGCTACATTTTTGTGAGCCTTAGGCAACTTAATTGCCATTAAAGTTGCAACTTTTTTGGGGGGGACGTGGAGCATTGGGATGGGACTCAAGAAACGCCTCGACAAGTTCCATTCATTTTGCACAATTGTGGGCCTTAACCTATCTGTTCATATAGGCTGGATAGCCTTTCCAGGTGAAAAGATACTGAACCGACCTACAATATTTGCAGGATGCTAAAATGTTTTTCTCCTCAGCCTCCTCAAGATCCATAATTACTATTGGCTCTGGGTCCACGGGAACTTTACTCTTGAATAGTGACAACAGAGAAACGTGGAAGACAAGGTTCTGTTTCCAGTGAGCTGGCAACTTTAACTGGAAAGCACAATTGCCCAAGTCTTCCTCAACCAAGAGGGGACCCAAATACTAGCTTGCAAGCTTTTTGAAAGGTATCTGCATCCGCAAATTGCGCGTGTCAAGCATGACATATGAACCCACCGCTATGTCATAGCCAGGAAGCCGTTTTTGATCTGTAAATTTCTTGTAAACATTTAATAGCTTTAGTGAGATGCTCCTGCACTATGACTGAGTAGACTGAACCTGCTCAGCATGATCTGCGGCATCTGGGACCTCTGGAAGCAGGCAGGGACTGACCAAAAATGAGGGATTTTACCCCAACGTCGCTTCATAGAGAGAAAACCCTGTATAGGCGTGATTTCCATTGTTATAGAAAAATTAAATGAGGGGATAGTTGTCAGACATTCTCCTTTCCAATTAAAGAAAAAGAATGTTGGAGGTATTAGTGCTCCCAAATCTGCTACTATGATTGGCCCATCACCTGCCCAATCTTCAAATAATATTGTGGATATCAATGCTATGAGTACCCACAGTGAAAATACCTTAGCGGATTCTTGGTGGAATCCTAACCATCGGGAAAATATGGTTTATCACAGAAATTGGCTTAAAAAGCTAACAATTGTTAATAGGATTACTCTGACTTCTCAGCTGAATTTGAGGAGTTCAATATCGCACAGATCTGAACCTCTGCAAGGTGAAAAGATTTTACCCATCGATGATTGGGTGCAAATTAACAAATCATTACCATCCAAGTCTGACCACCGCCAAGGTGCAAAGATATTACTTGACAATGATAAGGTAAAAATTAACCAATCATTACCATCTGAGTCTGACCACCGCTGAGGTGAAAATACTTTACTCGCTGGTGATTGGATACAATTCATTAAATTGTTACCACACAGTTTGGTTTTGCCTCAAAAATTTTATCTTTAATCTGATAGGCCAAAAGCCTATATTTCCTAATTTAGATAACTGAGCTTTACATTCTTTTGCCTTGAATACCCATGGCCTCAAAATCCAAACTAGTTTAAATAGGAAAAACTAGTATCAAGAAAAGACCTTTTCTTGGTTTTGTCCTGCCTAACAATAGAAAACATAAAAAACTTTAACAAGCATTATTTATTAATTTTATTAAAAAAGTAAAAATACTCACTTGAAAAGTAAAATATTTGTGGCATCCCTTGTCAGATCCCACAGAGGTCATTGGCCCAGGTATCCTGTGCGGCTGGTGCATAGCAGCGCAAATACTGTTCCGAAATTTGGTTAACCCTCTCAGTTAGTCCATCGATACTTGGGATGAAATGCTGTGGAATGGTAGGGGGTAATTTTTAAGATGGATAAAAGCTCATTCCAGAACTGCGCTGTAAACTTGGGCCCATGGTCAATGATGATCTCCTGCAGGATACCAAACATAGAAAACACATGGCTCACAAAGAGATGAGAGGTTTATTCTAACGTAATTGTGAAAGAGCATGGAATAAATAAAGGAAAATTTAGTTAAATGATCTACCACCTTCATCTCCACCATAAACCTATTAGAACAGGGAAGTCAACAATAAAATCCATGGACACCAATGTCCATGGCCCCTCCGCCTGTTGTAAAGGATGAAGAAGGTCATTTCTATCTGATCAACTGACTTGCCCCTTGCAAAAGTAATGCAATCAGCAATCCAGACTGGTACTTTTTGTTAAACCCACTCAATTAAAAGTCCGCTTGATTAACTCAGTACATTTCTTATAGCCCAGACGACCAATTGTGGGAAGGGTAGTGATGTTCCCAAAACACCTCAACTCTGAAGAGAGGGGGTACCCAAACCCATGACCAAAAATAAATGAGACCCTCCACCAAGGAATATAGGGAATGTTTGTGAGTTTGAAAAGACAATTGGTCTAATAACTCCTCTCTTTTAAGGCAGGTCATTTAAGATGCTAATACCCATGAAATAATAGGAGCATCAGGAGCTAAGTCTACTGACAAATCCACTGGCTGTACAATAGATAAATTTTTGGTGGTGGGAATCATGGTAACCAGGTCCACTTCAACTGAGTCTGTAGGTCAATGAGCCTGTTTGCAGCTAAGGAAACTGGGGAGCACATTTAATGCTCCTTTCATGAATTTGTATTTAAATTGATGCTGCATAAATCTGAAAGGTGCACGCTTGCCTGTGTGACAATTTCTGAGGATTGCAATTACAAAAGAGCATGGTGATTTATAGGTACCAATAACTCATGTTGAGCACCTTGTAAAAGGTACTGCCAATGAGTCAGAGCCCATGCTATGGATGCCAGCTCCTTATCATAGATAGCTCAGGCTTTCTCAGTAGAGAGAATCTTTGGGAAAAGTACGTGGCTGGATGTTCTAAACCATCTTGCTCCTGGAGTAGAACAGCCCCAATGCAACATATGAAGCATTGCATGCAATGATATGTGGTCTTATTAATTGGCATGTTTTTAGAATGGGGGTGATAAAAACACCTCTTTTTGATTGACTTGAACTCCTGATGATATTTGGGTGTCCAACAAAAAGGAACCTTCCTACCCATGAGTGGGTGAAGCGGAGTGGCTAGATGGAAAAAGACTGGGGAAAATTCCTTAAGAAAAATAGTGGTGCAGTAAAAATTTTTGAGGATTGATTATTTTTGACAAAAAAATCCCTATAAACTTATTACTTGCACAGGTTCAGTTTTTGTGCAATTCGTCTACAAATTATAGTTGTTGGTATAATTGGTTGATGTTTTTATGAAAAATATTATCCATAATTGAATGAAAATCCTAGATCTCAGTCCAACTCTCAGGCAGTATTTCCACTCAAAATACTTGTGATGTCTTGAAATAGGGATAAGTTCCCTCATGCTGTTTACCAGATCTTATATATGATTCCCGTTGACAGTTTTTTCAAATTGACACACAGTCAGCAGCAATCCCTGATCTGATTCCTCTTCTTTTGCAGATCTCCGCTAAGATCCTTACTCTTTATCTTAAAGGGTCTCCCAATTATCACGCACAGCAATAAATCCTTGAGAAATATAGAGTAAATGGATGCTTATAAAGTCACTAAGCTGATATATCTACTGTATACTCTGTGCTACTTAAAAATATATTCTGGATAAAAACTATTATTTTATTGGTTAATTCTATGAAATTTATAGTGAGGGATTCGGCGCCCAACCCTCAGTTGACACCTCTTCAATGAAATGGCAGCCTGTGCCATTGAATCACCCATCCCCGTCTCAGCAGCAATGGTCTTCCCCATCCTGGCTAGGATTCCGTTATTGGACATCCTTGAGACATAAAAAGGGACGAGTCAAAAAACGTGTCCCTAACGTTTTCCTCTTGATCCAAGTGAACCAACCATATTTGGCAAACGACCTGCTTAGGTAATGGGACTTGTTACCCATTAAGGCAGGTCAC
>JAKSZP010006109.1:0-25920 GCA_022478985.1 Massospora cicadina | reverse complement strand
CTGATAGCCCAGTTGATGCGACATATATCCTTCAAGGGTTGGAGCGGGGGCAATAGCAATTTCTGGGCTATTTTGGGGTGCTGTTCGTGGTGGAGAGCCGCTGTAAGGCATTCACATTCCAAATAAGCCCAGTATCCCTGTCCAACAGATGGGACATAGCATTATATAGTTCCTGATATGGTTTCACAGCTGCCATCATCACTATACTTACATCTACAGTGGTTAAAATATTGGCTTTAAGCAGAATGTGTGCTTCCACCAAAAAATGCTCAGCGAATTCTGACAGAGTTTTACTTTGGTCAAACTGTATAGTCATAAAGTCAGCTTTTCATTGACACATCTTGGTAACTCCCCAAACAGCTGGATGATAATTGCTTTTACTTGTGTGTAAGATACCGAGCTGTTGGGAAGATAGAAGTTCACCTGATCAGCGCTTTCCACATACAAAGCGGACATCAACAATTTCACTTTTTGTCAATCAGTAGCTCCTTCCACAGAGAATTCAAACCACTTAAAATAACCGTGTAGGTTTCATCATGACTGAAAGGAGGTAATTTCTCAAAATAAACAAAATTGCTTTGCTTTGGATTCCTGCTGCAAAGGGTAGGTAAACTGCTGTCAGAGCGACTATAAGAAACATTTCTTGATGCGTTATCATACAGCTAGCTGAATGGACTTGAACTCGTCAAAAAGGAATCAGGAGAGGTGTTGTCATAAGGGGGGTTCACAATACTGCCCGATGGATATTCTTTTGCTGATCCATAACATTCTTCCCCCAATTTGCCACTAACTACCCCATTCCCCCTGATCCAGTATGCTCTGCGAATGTTCATTGATCAACTATTGCAGCATTTCATATTGTTGCTGCAATTTATGGCAGACTCCCCTTTCTTCATTCAGTTGCTGTTCCACAGCTTGTAATCGTAAAAGAACTTCTTTGATTATATTCTGCGAGCAGGTTTGCTGTTGGAATGGAGGAAGACTCATCATTGTAGAGTAATTGGCTTTCTAGTTGTTTTCAACTATAGTTGCTTAGTGGTCCCCCTGTAACGAGCACAATTCTTAATTCTCAGCATTTGGACTCAATTCCACCGAGTTGGTTTTTCATAGGGTATGAGCCAATGAGCAACCAAATTGGATGATATTAGTATTGTTGACTTTATAATAAACTTAATAAAATATGTATGGAGCTATCACCCCTTACTTTGACCTTTATTATAATATAATCGCAGCTTTTATCAGCACTCCCTTTTCTCGTCCAAAAAAACCTGTCATCTTTTATCAGACTCTTTATACCTCGGTTCCCCCAGCTGGATGCGTCCTCAGCTTGGTACTCTTCTATTCTGCTTACCTTTTCAAATTACTCTCATTTGTATCAAATCCTGGCATAAATCCTCTTAATTCTTTGAATGCCTCATTTTAGAGCGCTTAAAATACCAGTACCAGTTCGATTCCAGCGGATTCCATTCATTCCGCCATATTGACTTAAGGATTATTGTCCAGTCATATTGAATAGTGACAGTTAACAATAGAGAAAAGGTGGGAAAAGAGCAGGTGGAGTAGAGGCGAAATGCTCTGCCTCCACCAATGCCCTATCACACATTCCACCCAGCTTAGGCAAGCTTTTTTGGCTGACAAAGTGGCTGAAATTATTCTGCACCACATAGTTGCTGATGATGTTTATAGGGTTACTATCCAAGCCAAAGAAAAATATTTAAAGCATCTAGAAGTCAATGAAAAAGCTTTGACTGAATTATCAACGCCCTATGTCAAACATGTCACTGATCAAAGGTTAAATAGCCATCCTAAATGTTCGTCCTATCTGCCTTATTACATGGCGTGCTAGTGGCCATTCGAGCGAAGACTTTAGCAGAGAATATTCCAGAGATCTGCTCAAGTCTGAAGTCCCACTTGGAACCAAAATGTGACGGAAAGGGATCCCAAAAACCAGCCTGCCACTAGACTTGAACCCAAACCCCCAATGGTTGTCACTCCTGCAAGGGAAAGGGCAATACCCGTACCAAACCACCAAAACTGAGAGGAAACAATTCCTTGTAACCATTATAACACTCGCCCACTTACCTGATACCATCCTATCTGGGCGGGTGGCCTTGCTGGGAACACTGGACTGAGTTGCGGTGAAATGGCCTCTGTGACCTCAGGGCCACTCTGGCAACCGCTTATGAAAGGATGGGCACGGGCAAGGTGCAGTGGACATCAATGTCCTGTTGGCCTCTGGTCAACTACGCCGCAGCCTTTGAAAAACTCCCCCAACCAACCTCCAATGGGCCGGGGTATTCTGCTCCACCAGTCCATCGCCACCCTGAAGGATCTCGATGTCCAAACCCTTCCTCACTTCCTATTGCACCACCATTCACACCAAAACAACCTGCCAAACAAATAAAATACAACTATAAATTAATTTAAATATAAAGGTCTAGCAAATACCAGCCTTTATTGGGTGAACTTTAAGTTCAGAATAGAATTCTGAAGTGAGGTCCATTGGAGCTGACCTCACTTTGAAATATTACTTAAAAAGGCTAAATGCATTGTGTTATGAGGCGCAATAAGCCTCTGGAATTAATGGTGTATTAACATCTTGTCAGCGAATGGGGAAACCTCAAAATGGACAACCATTCAAATATATATTAAAATAGCTATACCGCTATCAACTCAATTAGGTAAACCATATCAGAAAAACATATATGCAACCATCAACATATTTAAATATCATAATTCCCAACCTTACAAAATTCATATATGCTCATCAACCTTATCATCACCCCTGAAATGAGAATTCTGGTGGATCTGAACCCAAATTGTCAAGGCAGGCATGCAGTGACCTGTTTCTTTTTGACAGGGGACCTTTTTATGAGGGCAACCTGGGGAAGTCGGACAGAGGTCCAGAGTCCTCAGATCAAACCAAGTAGGTTCCTTGAAGGTCTCACGATGGGCACAAGAGGCCATCAACCGCCAGAAGTCTGGCCCACCCTCAAGCTCCCCATCATCTTTGTTAGAAGGTCCCACAAAATTAATGAAAAGGATTGATAACCCACAGCAATGCTTGGGACATCGTCTGTGGCCATCTTGCAGGTTGTCTGGAACCACAGCCCGCCAAGGCAAGTTTGACTTTTGAATAATGTAACAGATCTGGATCCCAAGGCCCAGCGTACTACCAGCTATAACTCAAACCCTTGGATGGACGTCACTCCCATGAGGGAAAGGGCAATAGCTGTAATAAACTACCAAGGCTCCTATCTGTTTGGGTGGCCTCACCAGGCACACTGGGCTGAGTTGCAGCAAACCAGCCTCTGTCACCTTGGGTCACCCTGGCAACCACCTTCCCAAATGGATAGGCGCGGGCTGAAGTGAAACAGACATTTATTTCCAGCCAGCCAATAGTCACCCGCGCCATGGCTTTTGACAAGCTCCCCTGCCAACCTCCACTGGGCCAAGGTATTCCAATCTGCCAGGGCACTGTCACCCCTAAAGGAAATCGGGATGTCCACCCCCTTCCTCACTTCCTATTGCACCGCCATTTGCGTCAAATTAACCTAAAGAACAAATAAAATAAAATAATAAGGTATACTAGATATAATAGGTATAGAAAATAGCGGCCTTTATTGGGGTGAAATTAGAGTTTGGAATAGAATTCCAATGTGATGTCCATTGAAGCTGACCTCACTTTAAAAAATGTTACCTATAAAGGCTAAATGCATTGTTGGTGATGAAGCACATAAAAGCATTAGGAATTGATAGCATCCTGGTAACTTGTCAGCTGATGAGGAAACCTCAAAATGGACAAACACTTAACTATTTTAAAAAATAATTATATTGCTATCAACCCAAATTAAGAAAACTCCTTGTAATAATGGTATGCAATTGTTGACTTACCCAAATCTTATAATTCCCAACCTTACGAGATTCATGTATGGTCATTGAACGTTACACAAACAACCACCTCATACTAACCTAAATAAAAAATTCAAATACCTAATCTGAATGTACATATTTGGTTATTTCAGTGAATTAGGTTCAGTTTCAGGCAATCACTGATAATGGGCACATATCAACATAATCAGCACCAAACTAGTCAATAATCTGAAGATTGCGCCCAATGTTTTCAAATGCCAAGTTTATTATACTGCATGAGCCCACAACATAAATCGCTTGGGGCATAAAGCATGCTACCATTATGCTTCAGATCCATTGTAGTGACGGCACCAGCCATAGTATTGCAGATTACAAGCTATGAGATCCTAGTCAGGAATGATTTTCTGAGAAGATTTGGTGTTGTCACAAATCACAAAGAAGATACACTCACCATTTTTGGGCAGAGCATCCCACCATACTATAAAAAAGCAGGAAAGCCAAAAAGAAACAGACAAATCTATTTTTCAACCTGGCCTATAAGGATGGCATAGTCCTATTGAATGCACAAAATCACGCTCAAAGATTAAGGCTCTATCAATTCAGCTTTGAGATTCAAAAAGAATCCCATTATGCTAAAATCAGCAAGTCACTGTGCTGCCTGGAACTCAATTAATCATCCTTACCGGGCTGACTATAAAAATTTCATAGGGACTTTATGGGGAAATATTCCAGCCATGTCTAGATCCCAATTAGAGCAAAAAGCACTTATGGTATAGTAATTCCATGGCACAAAAAGATTCACCTATTATATAAAACCTACATATTTAGCCCATTGATATACTGAGGCATCAAACTATTGCCTATCTGCATTTATTCCGTCTACAAAAGTTCATATCTTTAATGAATTTGGGACCTTGACGAGATAGGACTTCCCAATGAAGGGACCATTGGCCTAATAATTTTATCCCTATGGTCAAATTAGGGAACCTGACTGACCCAGAAAAGACTCAATCTCAGGATTTTTTTCTTAAATATTGAAAAATATTTGCAAAAGACCTTTTTGGCTTAGATTGTGCTAGAAAGGTGATACACACTATTAATAACGGTGACTATGACCCTATATGATTACTATCAAATAAGAGGCTCAAAAGCAGCAAAAGAAGTTGTTTAAAAATCAAGATCTCCTATATTGTGGAATGTTGACCCCATCAAAGAGCCCTTGAGCCGCCCCAATTATAATAGTATAAAAGAAGTATGGAAGCAATCAGATTGACATTGACTATTGAAGGCTAAATAGCATCATAAAGAAGGAATCTTGACCCCTTCCACATATTTACATGAATTTAATTGACTTGGAAGCGCGAAGTTCTTTTCCACCATGGACCTTATAAGCAGAGGCTTACAGATTGATATGTCCAAAGAAGAGCGCAAAAGTTGTGCCATAATAACTCAGGAGGGTCTATTCCAGCTGACAAGAATGCCACAAGGGCTATGTAATGCCCTAGCTACGTTTCAAAGAGCATTGGACACTATACTGGGGGATCTAAAGTTTTTTTGGTGAATTACTTAGACAGCATAAACGTCTTCGCTGCACCTTCAGTGATAATCTGGAACATTTTAAATAAGGTCTTTAAAGAATAGTGGACGCTAGTTTTGAAAATCAAACATAGGAAGTTCCAATTCTAAAACTAATTGGAATATCTTAGGCTTGTTATAAGATAAGTAAGGCTCCAACCTCAGCTGTCAAAACTAGATGCACCATCAAAGATGAAACGGCCCAAATCCAAGTGCAATATATATGTTTTCCTGGGCATGATTGGTTATTATCGCCAAAATAAATGCCAATTTTGCACAAATTTAAGAGCCTTTTTACTCATCTACTTTAGGACAAGGTCGCATTTAACTTTGAATTGGGCATATGAAAAAGTATTCAATAAACTTCAATCAGCCCTAATAACAGCTCCAGTAGTTTGATAACCAGACTTTGAGCATGAGTATATTGTCAAACTGATGCCTTGCTCATAGCAGTCAGAGCTGTGTTTTCTTAGATAGGAAAAGACGGCGAGGAACATCCAATAGCTTTGCTAGTTGAACTTAAACAATCATAAGTTGTATTACACAGTGACGGAATGGAAATTCTTGAAAGTCATCTACGCCTATAAGCAATTTTGGGTTTCTCTTCACAACACACTTTACTGGTGTAACAGATCATTTGTCCCTATGACGGCTGGACAACTGAAGAAACCAAAGGGCCAATTAGCGCAGTGGGCATTGAGGATTAAAATTCTATTACACAATCAATTATCTTGAAGGAGTAAATCACCACAATGCAGACTGTTTATCCCGTTTACCTACAATTACCACCATCAGTTTTTCCACAGATGAGCTGTTCCAAAAAATGATCAGTCTGGAATTTCAAGATGAGACCAAATCTTTCCAAAAATTTCTCTCAGATCTATGAAAGGACATTTTGGTTAAAAATGGCACATTGTAAAAGATAATTAAAGGAAAGAAAGGCATTTTCCAAGACCTTTGGCACGAATAAATATAATAATGGCTGCTCACAGGGCCATAGGACATGAGGGATTCAAGAAAAAGAAGGATCATATGAAAAAAATATTACTACTGGGAGACGATACATTTCAATATTCAAAAGACACTGGAGTGTTTCACTTCTTGTCAAGGCGAAAAAAAATTCCAAAAGAGCACATCATATCAGCTTGTTTGGACAAATTCTGCCTGGCATACTGTATCCATAGATGTTGTTGCACCACGTCCCACAAGCAATTCTAAGGTCAACTATATCATCGTTGCTAATGACCACTTGAATAAGTGGACTGAAGCAAATGCTAGTCATGAAGTAGGAGCAGCAATGATGGCCAAGTCTAACCTTGAAAGTGTCATTCACGATCATAAAGTCCACAGGTTATCCTGACTGATAATGTAAGTAATTTTGATGACAACGTTATCATGAAGCTCAACCAATTGATGGGAAAGAGAGTTTTGCTCTCTGCTCTACCATACTGAGACAAACGGAACAGTTTTATGTGTAAATGGAACACTTGTGAACATTGCAAAGTTAACCTTGGACAAACCATCTGAATGTAGCATGTTTTTAAGCTCAGCCGTGTTTGCTTACAATATATCCTATCACTCCGCCACTAAGATTTTGCCTTTCCAGGTACTATATGAAAGGAATCCAGCCCTAAAATAATTACTATATTCAGCCCTAGAAGATCCTGAGAAGAAAATCACTGCCAATATGTCAAGAAGCTTGCAGATACACCAATAAAGCTTCAGGCTTGAGCCTTTGACAACAGTTTTGCTATTGAAAAGCCCTCTTTATAAAAAAGGATTTTAAATATAGATACAATTTGACTAAATTTAAAGTAGGCAATGAAGACAATTTTGTAATAGACATGCTTGGGCCAATTACAGAAGTTAAATTACATTTGGGTGGGCACATTTGTGATTATTGAGAAAACATCATGGCTTGTTTTTACAATCAAAGGGGTTAAAACAGGCGAATATATAATTGAGTTTAGGCTAATTCATAAAAAAATATATGAAACTGGATAATTAAGAAAGAAAACATTGAACTTATAATTATAAAATAATAAAAAATAAAAAAGATAAAATTTAATATGAAAATATAAATTTATAAAAAGAATTAAAAAAGGAAAACTTAAATAATACATAAGTATATTGAAGATTTTCAAAGAATATGTATGTATTATAGAAAAATATCTAATTAATAAGAGCTTTATTTTTCAGCTTTGAGGTGGAAGGTGACTCAAATTCAGATTCTTCTTCCACGTAAACCAACTCAGCCCAATCTAACTATGAGCAACAAGAAAAATAGCCGTAGCAACATAGAAACATATGCTCCACTAATGTTTGTAGCCAACTCCCAGCAAACAATTAATATGGGAGACACAAAACTGTTAACAGTGATCCAATCAAGCCCACAATTGGGAGAGAAGCAAGCACCCAAGTGATGACAGTTGATCAGAAATAGGTGTGGTATTGATAGACTTCTGGTGTTGACAACTGCACACAATATATGTGAGTCTTCCACCATTTGATGAGGGAGGACGTTCAGCAATCAGCCTGAAGGCATCCAGTCAAAAAATAAGCATAATGCGGCCAATTAAGGCCACATTAGGAAGATAGCTGTCAGCACTATCCTGGTGCAAAGCCTCAAAGGCCGCCTAAATGGCCAAGTGGAAATGAACTTGCTGAACATCATGGGTATTTAGCCCAAGGATGAAGCGTAATTGGGCCTAATCCAAGGCGTCAAAGACCAGGAACTGATAATTTCCTCCAAGAAGGCGTTAGCTTAAACAAAATCTTGAGGCCGCATGCTAGCATCTTTAGCCTGAATAAGAAAAATGGGGTAAAAAGACGCTCATATTTATCCTTCATTTGGTCAAGAAGTTGACCTCAACGCAGGAAATTTAATTAGCCCAGTATTGCAGAATGGCCTGAGACATCAGGAAATGGTTGAGGGCGAAGTTAGATTCCGCCAGATGATCTCACCAAATATAGTTAATGCAGCGAGAAATTTGCATCTCTGGGGTTAAAGGTGCTGCAAAAAATGTCTTTTTGAATATATGCTGATAATTGTAACCAAAAGTTCATATCTCACTGATTCTTGAGAAAACTTGATGGCTGGAATAAACTCCACCTCAACAAGGGTTTTAAGCTGAGTAAACTTCATTACAGCTGGTACTGGAATAAGCTGACCCAATTCAGATCCCTGATGGATCCTAGAAACAAATGCATACACATAGTTATGTCCAATTGGTTGAACTGACATTTTTGTTCAGGGTCAAGAGCAGCAACAAATTGTGATAAGCAGAAGAAGTACTTTTTACAGACATTGAAGAAAAAAATGGAAACTCAGATTTATTTTCTAGTCAAGTGGGTGAATTGTTAGATTTAGTGGTTGACTCTAAAACAAACCCTTTTAGAAAACCATCTAAACTGATAGATTACTCCCATTGATGTATTCTTCAACCCTTCCCAATTTATCTGCATATTCTGTTAAATCAGATTCACCTCAAATCAACATTGATTGCTTCTAAACATTATTATTATTGTAGCTAATAATAGCTATGATAAAAATTATTATGCTCTATTATGGGACCCACTTGGGTGAATAAAGTGGGTTTTTGGCATAAACTTAAATTTCACTTTACAATTTTTAGCAGCTTACAATTAATGATTATTAAACTATATGTATGTTGATCTTTGTTCTTTGCACAATAATACTTGCACATGGACAGCCCAAATAAGGAGTACCTAGTACTATATAGAGGCCCGCCAACATCCCAATTAGGAGTGCATTGTTATTTATATTTCAAATTTTCTTTTCCCCAATTTATTGTATTTTGTCATCTGTATAATGTAACGTTATTGCACTGGTTGAAAAGCGAAAATACACCACTGAGGTGCTAATATTAAGCCTAAACTCTTCCAGATTATGAGAGTATATATGCCTTCAATTGGGCTGAAATAATTGTATTAAGTAATTTTTGGGCTGAAATAATTTAGGGATCTTAAATAACCATTGTCATAATCCATAGAGGATTGCATGGCATTAATGAACTCATTTAATAGATGGGTATGACCAGGAGATGCTCTAGAGGCTCAAACTACCATCGCCTGGCCTTAAAATAAAATTACCATCTTACCATATCATCATTTTTGCTATCTTATTTCAGGTTTATACCGTCCTTTATTAAGTCTATCTTCATATTAAGAAGTGTAGATGAGCGTTAAGGAGAGCTTGTCAATTTCACCTGCATCTGGAGAGTTCCTGATTAGAGGGGGAAAAATAACCAAATGAGACCATAAGAGTTAATTTATAAAGTTTAAGCTTTATGAGCTTCAAAATGGTTATGAAAAAGGTAGACACTTAGAAGAATTAAAGATAAATCAGCCAAAACTCTTACCAACTATCAAAACAGGAATATATTCAAGAAGCGAGTAAATCCTCAAACATAACAGGCACTAGAGTCTTAAATAATTTGATTCTCAGATCACACTCCAAGTGCTTGAAGCCCATATAATGTTCTATACCAGGTCATGTTAATTGCGTTGATTGATGAATGCAACTTATTGCAGATGGTGGTTTATCTACACCGCTGTGCTGTGACCTTTGATGTACCTTACAAAAGGGTATCAGAATAGCTGGAAATTCCTAAAAGAGAAGACTCCAAAAAGATACCTAGAAATTTGACCAACTAAAAACAAACTGGAAGAACTGACATCTGCATTATTACTGCCTCCAATGTGGAGTGGAAGGGCACTACACGTGAAATTGCATCATTAAGGGATACAAACTTAAGGTGCATCATGTAAGATTAGCTGGAACTGAAGAGCATGCAAAATAGTGGGTGGATAGAACTGGGATATACTACCTCCGCCAGATCCCAATATATCCTAAACAACCCCATAACACCATATCACCCTTAACCCTTCAACTTGTTGTGGCAAATGACATATTTTTGGCCAACTAACCGCTCACATTAGAAAAATCATATGAACCAAGTGGATGAAGTGGTATTAAACCTTATGTACAACATTTGTAGTAGCATTATTTATAGTTAACTCTGGCAACATGCTAAGACTAGAAGGAGTTGATGTAGACATCACCCCAGACAAACTTGAGTAAACTGGACCGCTACTTTGCAAATGAATTACAATTATATGTGGGTCAGGCTGACAAGCTTGGCATACAATAATAAATCGTAATGATTCTTACTACTATGAGTGTACATACCTTAGTATTAGCATGGGAAACGCTTGAGTCAGAGCTATAGTAATAGTGATTCCAATAAACATTGTATTAACAAAATTATTCATTGAAATGGATATAACTGGAATTGACCGTTGCAAATAAAATGTAACTGCAAGGCCCAAACAAACACCTTACTAGATGCTTACAGCGCGCTTCCCTAAAGTTCAGCTCTATCATCATATTGGCCTCTGCAATCTATTACTAAAAACCCATTATTAGATTCTCATTGGAACCTCATTCATGTGATGCATGACATCAAGACCAATTTTGCAGAAAACAAACTAGAGATTCTCATCAAGAACTTACTGATGTACTATCATCGCGGAGACCAGCAGATGGATAAATGAGCTCTTCTGTTCATATGTATAGTCTTCAAAGATGAAATCATACCCATCATATATCAAAAATGGCGTGGCAAGACTTAACCTTTATCACATCAAGTTTTCAAATTGGAGAGCATCCCGTTGAGTGTTGAATAAAAACTGACATTCTGCTCAGCCACCATATCATAGTGAAAACGGACATTGACCTGCAGTTAACATCCAGTTTATACATCAAAGTGTTTGCCCCTTCAATAGACTGAGAAACAAATGTAGCATCAGACTCATTCTCTTGGACCATCAGGAGATTAGCATATAAATATTCAACCTTCATTCAATAATAAATCAAGTAAATTACACCGAATTGTTGCCTTCCTACATATACTAATGAAATAGTTGTGAGATATACATGAGTTCCTAACATTGGACGAGTTCAAGATGGAGGGAAAAATCGTTAGGTTGTCTGATCCATCATATCTTGTGAATCTCTTATCAGCCTGTCAGATGAGTAAAAAAGATCAAATGATGGCTCTACTCAAAGTATGAAAACATTTTTTTGCAGCTGACAACTTTGATTTAGTATTTGCTTAAGACGTTTTACACTTTATTAACACTGGAAATCACAAAAGATTTGCCTTTGCTCTAACGCTGGTCCAGGATGACATATGAAGTTGCCAGCAAAGAGATAATCATAAGTAGCTGAGAGGCATGTTGGTACCATAAAAACCTTTGTGGGCGTCACCAGCTTTAATAGTCAAAAAGAAGGATATCCCAATCGAGTGGTAATTGATCATCAGCAGCTTAACAAAATAATGAAAATTACGCTTACCCACTGCCATAAATTGACAATGCACTTGAACGAAACGCTGGAGCTTAATATTACTCACTATAGATCTGATCTACAACTACTGGCGGATAGGTCTTCCATGGGAAGGGCAAGTGAAATGTGCCATTATTTTAAATTTAAATCTTAGATTTATTGCGGGGAAGGCCAACCATGGGATGGACTCTTCCAAATATGACTCAGACGAGACAAAACTCAGTACCAGGTGAGGCACCCCAGAGAAGCGATGCTATCTCTTGTTGCCAGCGGGAACGCCACTTATGGGAAGGGGGAGGGAACGTGTGTAGGGGGCGTAGCCACTATTGAGCACATGTGGAGGAAGGGGTCTGATTTGATGAACCAGACTGGGAACCAGGAGGAGACCAGCTGCCGGCGACGTGGTGGGAGATATCCAAACATCCACGCTTGAAAGTGATCCACCAAATGAGACCGGAATCTGTGGACAGCTTCAGGGAGGGTGGGGATGGATCCGGCGATGGCATCCAAAACAATCGTGTGGATAGTCCACATGGCGATTGCAACCACCAGAGCACGAAGGGAGGGTGGGAGGGGGAGGCCATTGATGAAGCAAACATATCTCTTGACAGACTGAAGGGATGTGTTTGATTCTGGCCTAGCAGACTTTGGACTTCGCGCCATATTACTTTAGAGGTGGGGCACTTCTCCAGGCGGTGAAACAGCGTTCCATACTGGCCACACACGACACAGGATGAGTGTAAAGCATTAGAGCGCTCAGCTGTACGATACACCCGCCTCAGGCAGCGCCACACATGGGAACGGACTTGAGGCTGCAACAGAGGATGGTGTGCGTATTTCCAGATAGTCTTTTGGGTCTCAGTGGAATAAGGGATGTCCATCATGTCCAGGTAGTCCACCCTGGATAGGACTTGGGGTCGAATGGGGATCACGCCATCATGGATGGGTAGCCCCTGTACCTCTTGTGTGAACTGAGGAGAGGGGCGGCCTCTTTGGGTTGTATGTCCACTAATACGAATTCTCCACTCTGCACTTCGCATGGAGAGTAGGATTCGTTTGTAGTGGGTTTTGGTCCCGTGAGGACCTGTGGCTGATGTGTGTGTGATGCGAGGTATTTCATCAGGGAGTGGGGGTTTGATGGATTGTTGAGGCCCAAGGCTTGGGAGAAGTTGGAGCGGGCCGCGCGGGACCAGTGTTGGGATGGGAGTGTAGGAGCAGTGACGGCCGCAATCCAGGTGCCTAGGATCTTGGCGGCATGGGCTTTGAAGTCAAGTAGGCCCATGTCACCATGATGATGAGGGCCAAACATGACCTCTAGCCGTACTGGTGGAGGGCGGCCTGACCAAAGCCAACCTTGTAGCAAAGCATACAGGGATTTGAAGAAGCTTGGGGAGAAGGGGATGGCGTGGGCTCCAAACCAGACTTTGGATAGGAGCATAGAGTTGGCAAGAACAACCCTGCCAGTGAGGGTAGTAGGGTGGGCTCTGAGAGAGGCAATTCGCCTTGTCACGTTGTCCAGTATATGGCCCTCCATTACTGCTGACGCGTATCCTCCTGCCTCCAACCACACGCCCAGATGGCGTACTGGTCCTATGGTAGGTCGCGGCACAAACGGGAGCACCAGTGGAGCGGTGTGTTTTGAGTTAGTAAGGCGTGGACTTGGGCGAGCAGCTGGGCTGGGTTGGGAACTACTTGCTGGGGCCCAGCAGTTCTGAAACTGACCAAGGAGGATGATTTCAGTTTTGGAGGCGTTTAGTGCCGCGTTGCTTACCCGGAATATTCCTGGATGAGGGCTTCAAGCACGCATGCATCTTTGTTATTAGACACCCCCACCACGCAATCATCTGCAAATGCCATCATCTTGACTGGGGTTTGGCCTGGCACATGGACCCCAGTGAGTTGGGCATTCACATTTCGCAGTAGTGGGTCAAGGCTGAAGTTGTATAAGAGTGGGCTCAGGGGGTCCCCTTGTCGCAGGCCCCTTTGAGGATGGACTACATCCGTTAGGAAACCTGGGCCGCGCACAGCCATTGTTGCAGATTCCGTGAGCAGCATCACCCAGTTAATGATGCGGGGAGGTAGGCGGAATTGTTTGAGGCAGGCCCTAAGGTATTCCCAGTTTACTCTATCATAGGCCTTTTGTTGGTCCAAGAATACAAGTGCCCCAGAGGCTGTGGACTGACACACATTAGCCACAGAGTGCACGTTATCCCAAATCGACCTTCTGGGGATGAAACTGAATTGTTCTAGAAAGATGGTGGCAGATGCTACAGTCCCCAAACGGTTAGCCATGATTTTTGTTAAAATTTTGGTGTCTGTGTTTGTTAGAGAAATGGGGCGCCAGTTGGCTAATTCTAGCCTATCCCCTTTCTTGAAGAGTGTGACTGTAAAAGCCTCATGTCCTCCTGGTAGGAGGCGCATTTCCAACAGGCTTTGGTTGAGTGAGGCTAGCAGCAATGGGGATATGTATTTAAAATATTTTTTGTAGAACTCATATGGAATGCCATCTGGGCCTGGGCATTTTTGGTTTGGCGCACCATGAATGGTAGTCCATAATTCGTTCAGAGTAATTAAATTCATTATTTCCGGGTATTGGAAAATGGTGCAGATATGAGCTCTGTTGAGAAATTCCGCCATTTCAGCCAACTGAATTGGTTCGGCTCAGTATAACTCGGAGTAATATCTTTGTGTTTCAATTGCCACTTCAGCCAGTGTGTCCACGATAGAATTATCCGATCTTCGCACCTGTGTGCAGGCCACACTCTGGTGTGGTGCAAAAAAATTTTTGAAGAAGTATGCGGTGCACTTGTCGCCTTTAGTGATGCGTGTGGCCCTGTATTGGACACAAACCCAATGTTTGTGTTGCCTTTCAAGTGCGTTGAGGTGGGCTGCTGCCTCCGCCCACTTCTGGCCCCATGCAGGGCTATATCCTGAGGCTGGAATGTTGGACTCCAAGTGGGCCAATTCCACCAGCGCATGCAATATAACCGCCAATGTGGCTTGTGAGCGTCTGGATGAGAGATGGCGATAGTGGTGGATGGTGTCTTTTTTGAAAGTTGCCCATGTGGAAATGGGGTCCGCGCAAAATGGTGCAACAAACAATTTTGCCAAAGTTGCCTCTTCCACCCATGTGGAAAATCCTGGTGAGGCTAGCTCTGGGGGGTGGATTTTGCACCAATGTGGGGCCTTTGCAACTGTGACGGGTAAATGGTATGTTATCAAGACCAGTCGGTGGTCAGAGAATTCCATTTTCGTTGTTTTGAAGTGGGAGATGTGGGGTTGGAATTTCGCCGGTGCTAGAATAAGGTCAATGCGGGTCATGGACCTTAATTGGCTGTTGTGGATGTGGGGATGCGTCATGTTTTTGAGCAGTGGGGCATGTCATGGCAGCGCATCCATTAACCCAAGGGTGGCTTTTAGAACGCGTAGTTCTATGTGACCCTGTGGGGTGTGGGGTGAGGATGGCCACCGGTCCATTGGTGAGGTTAGCCAACAGTTCATGTCACCGATTAGGAAAGAATTGGGGGGTAGCGGGAGGGATTTGACTGATGAGAAAAATTCCTGACGCTCTTGTGCACCGTTTGGGGCGTAAATGTTGACAATTGTGTGTGCAACATCGGCCCATGAGAAGGTGACAATGAGCACTCAGTCATTTAGGAATGTTTCTGAAGATGTAAATTTGAAAAAATTGTTTTTCTGAATTAGCACCCCACAGTGCTTCGACCAAAAGGATAGGGATGGTAGGAGCATTGTTTTCCAAGCATCCTTGGAACCTCATGGACAGTGGGTTTCCTGGATGGCCAGGATATCCACAGGTAAATTATTTTGTAAAAAACTCAGTTTCCTAGCCTGGGATGGGGAGGCCTTGAGTCCAGCGATATTCAGCATCCCTAGAGTGAAGGTTTCCCCCATCGCACCTTAGGTGTGAGGGGGTGGGCCCCCTGGCCCACCAGCCTCTTCCAGGTCTCCACGTGCTTTCACAGCAGTGCGGGTATTAGCAGCAACGCTATTGGGGTTTTTGTTAATTTTTGCGGAAAGAGTCGCGTTGGCTTTGGCCTTCGCTTTTTGTTTTCCCAACGTCAGACAAATTTTTTGCGGTGCGGATAAGTTCGGTGCACCGTCGAGTGGGGCAAAAAAAAAAATTTTCATTTGGGATAGGTCCCAAGTCAGTTTCAACTGGGGCTTGGGTGCAGCGATTGGGTGAGATCGAATCTCCCATCAGATCCTCAGATTGAGTGGCCCATTTGGCTTGGGCCTCCCAATCTGATTGGGTGATGAATTCCCAAGTTGCTTCTGCCGTGAAGGTCTCCATGTCCTCCAGGCGTTGTGAGTGTGGGATGGTGGTGGTGACCTTGGCTGCTTCCTTGGCTGCAGTCCTACGGGCCTGCTTGGCCTTCTTCCACTCCTGCGGGGAGATGGGCTTTACCAATAGGTAGCAGCCTTGTGCTCCCCACGGGAAAGCCTCTTTGGTGCTTGCGGTTGGTTCATAGTGCGCCTCTCCGCTGGCCATGGCTGCCGAGGGGTGCTCTTGGAATGTAACGCCCTCTTTAATGGGGCATGCATGTGCCTTATGGCCAAACGCATCACAGTGGGTGCAAATGGGGGGCGCGCTGTCCACAGTTACCCGGAATGGGTGGGTGGTGTGCCCTGCAATATCAATAAAGGTGGAGTGCGGGATCTGGGTTAGGTCCTTCGCGATCTCCTCAGTTGGGGTCAGAACTGCGATGGCTTTGCCGGTGCACAGGTGTGACATCAGCGTGAAACGTTGCATTTTGAAAGATTGTATTTTGCCATATATGGCGAAACCATCTTTCACGTGTTGCTCCAAAATGTTACGTTTTACCATAGTAGGCAAAAAGTCAAACGTGAGGAAAATTTGGTTTGATTTTGTCCATCTGGTGCATTTGGTTTCGATGACCCATTGCCCTTCAGGGAGGTCGACCACTATGCGCACACTGCTGCAGGCTCGTCTGCTGCTATTTTGCTTTCAAAACCTAGGTCCAGCCAACCGCGCGACATGGAGTGAGGTGCAACGTACACCACGGTCAGGAAAATTTTGTGTACATCTTCACAAAATTTTTCCCATAGGGCTATTTTTTGGATGTCCAGATACACACGGACTCCAAATTCCACCGACAAAAGTGGCTGGGAATGTGGCGTATTGATGTACTGGTTGCATCATGCTTGCCACGCGAGTATCTCTGGGGAAATTGTGACCGCTGGTTTTTTTAGATTTTTTTCTATTCCGCCGGATTCTCTGGGGCGTTTTCGAATGTTAGAGGCCGCGGGCCTTCCGCCTGCTCCTCTTGCCTTGCTTGCCCAACGCTCCCAGACATGGGCGCAGACTAATCCCCTCTATGAGATTATCAAACTAGATTTAGTCTTGAATTGAATGGGTTGCAAAAGTGTTTGCAATGAGAAAGAAAAGTCTTTTGAAATGTGCCATTATAATAGCACAAAAGCTGTTTTAACCCAGGCAAATGCCATGAGACTATGTAATGCATCTTTCGAATTACAATGTGCCATGGATAGCATACCAGTTGATCTAAAAATTTGTGTCTTAGTTTATCTAGATAATATTAACGTTTTTTCAAGGACTTTTAGCGAACATTTGAAGCACATAAAGTCAGTTATTCGCCAACTCACTGCTGCTAATCTGAAAATCAATCCCAGGAAATGCAACTTCTTCAGAGAACAGGTCAAGTACCTGATCTTCGTTATTGACAAAAAAACTTATGGCCACAAATGGCCAAAATGGAGGCCATCAAGAAGATGAGGATGGTAAAAAGTAAGCGGGACAAACAGGTTTTACTTGGGGATGGTCATCTACTACTGGTGGTTCATAGAGAATTTCAATAAGATAGGTGAACCACTGTTGCATCTGTTGAAAAATGGTACCCAATTTGAGAGGATGTAACCTTTCAGATAGCGTTTGGCCAGTTTCACACCTGTCTCACTTTGGTACTGATATTAATGTACCTGAACTTTGATAAACTGTTCATGATCCAGTTGGACAAATATCTTACTTTCATAAAAAGCTATGCTGTCCCAGGTCAATGAATAAGAGGTGGAACACTCTGTAAGATATAGCAGTCAAACGCTATATGTTCATGAAAGGAAATCACCTTCACTGGGAATGAATGTCTAGAGGTGATTTACAACTGCAAGCAGTTTAAAATCTACATCCATGGAATGTATTAAAGGTGTTAATTGACCACTCCTCGCTAGGTTATGCTGCGAAACCATAAGGAGCTGGAGGGAAGCCTAACTCTCTAGGCTCTAGTACATTTATACAATTTTTAAAACTCAACACCAGCGGGTGATCAAACACTAAAACGCTGACATGTTGTCTATACTACCCATCATTGCAATAAACACAACCTTATGGACGCCCTCTACTGTATAATGATGAGTAAAAAATATGATAATGAGCCCAAACATGTACTGCGCGCCTTTGACTAACAGATGAGTATACCGCCTTTAAGGATGGATACCTTTTTACCTATTGGGAGATCATGATTATATTAGAACATAACCCATTGAACATACAGATCTTATTATTGGGCCCACAAAGCCACAAGCCATAGAGGTTTTAAAAAGGTATATGAAAATGAAATAAACTTTTAGTAAGAATAATGCATTTTGATATCCATGAAGCTCTTGTCTGTTGCAGAGAATGTCAAGTGGGAGCACCATATTAGAATGGACCTTTTATCAGCTAGTCAAACAAAATCTCGCATTACACATCATGTCAATTGACTTCATGAGATTGCTAACTGCCAGTGGAGGCAAGTCAAGTACAACATGGTCATCATAGACCATATCACAATATAGGTCAAAGACAAGCTAATTAAAGACCTGAGAACTGCGTTGACAACTAATTTTATTATGAAGTGCAACCTTTACAAACAAGGATACTTTCAGTTTTTTTGATGTATCATAGAACAAATTTCACTTAGCAAGTAGCTACCAAGCTTAATGATTTGATAGGTATCCAAGGGGTCCTGTCAGTGCACTATCACCCTGAACCCAATGTAATGATGGATGAGGTCAAAGGTCTCTTAGATAATATACTAAAAAATTGGCATCAAGCAAACCACCCAATTTGACCTTCCTTTTCCTTCTTACATCTCCTCTTAAAACATCGCATTCCATTCATTCACTGGAAGATCACCATTTCTGCTTATGTATGGGAAATAGCCTGAATACCCCCAATCATATACTCCTGTGTCAAATGTGAAGGAATAACTCTAAAGTTAATATCTGGAAAACCTTGTTTGAACGTTGATCAACCTACAAACCAAGGCTTATAAATGTGCTGGAACTTAAACTAAGATGCAGTGAGCGTGACAACTGGAACTGTTATACCTGCCCAACTTCATCACAGAAGAGCGAGTTCTTAACTATGACAATCATGGGTTTGGTTAGAAGATTAAGCTTTAACATATTTTGAATGAACAATATGAGGAAATAGGGAATTTTGACTGACACGTACATGATCAAGACCCAACTAAAGGGCATGTTATCAACCAAGTGCATGCTAAATCTTTTAAGAAATTCCATCAGAATATTAAATTTCCATCCCTTGAAAAACTAATAATTCTACCGCCAACTGCAGATAATATTTCAGTTCCTATGTTTGGTCAAGTGGGTATGATATTTTAATTTGCAGATATAGCCAATCATATGTATTGACTTAAACTTTAATCCCCTAACGCCCTATAGACCTCACCTTTACCCAAGCCAAATTAGTGGCATTTTATATTTGGTTACATCTTTAAGCCCAAGTGACCACATCTTATAACTTGCCAATACCTTTGCCCTGCTACCGATTTTCCTTAGTAGATCAATTTAAATTGATACGCCTTTGTATATTTCACAGCAATTTAAAATCCTGAAGTTAAGCACTTGTGAATCAATCAATATATGATACAGATTTCTGATGGATCAAATCTGATCAAACTGTCATTCAATCAAACAATCTTATGTCTCCATTATTTCCAATTGAGAAGTACCAAACTTTTCAATCTTTACCTACCATGAACATTCCACGTAAATACTAAAAATTACAAATAAATCTAGTAAATCTGCCACATGTATCCCACCGGTTTTACCAATTCCTCCTTAAGATGTACCTGACTTCATCCAAATCCCCACAATGATGTAAGCAGCCTATCAGAAGGCCGAAAATTGGGTATGTTAGAAAATTTGGCATTGTGGAGAAGACTAGTAAATGGACTAACTCCCAACAGGCCTTGAGATATACATTGAAAGGTACATGGATAGGACGAGGACAAACGCAGTAATGCACATTCAGCTATATGATTTCATCAAAAAATCTTCAGCTTACAATCATGATAAGTCTCCACCACTGGCAGTAAAGAATGAGACTACAGCGTAACTATAGAATTTACATATAACAATGACGTATTTTCATATCTACCTCACATTTATTTGAGGTATACTGTCCTCATACAGTCATATCTATTTTAGCAAAAGTTACTTGTGCAGGTTTTCTCATTTATAGAACCAATTGAAAAAAGCTTAGAGATTTAACTTTTCAAGTACTGTAGCTCGCTTCAGATCCCTTGTAAACTGCACAGGTTCCTGGTATGTGTGTGTATATATTGTGATAATTAATTGTATAAGGTAGTAATAGTATAAAGACAATTAAGATGAACCAACACCCAACCCAACTAAAGCTTGTTTCCTCTATTTCTACTTGGCGTAACTTTCCAAGCAATTTATATGGTTAATATAAAGTAAAACCTGGAACTCCCACTGTAGTTTTGCTCCAATGTCATCAGATTCCCCGCTGGCTGCCCCAGTGTGAGGCAGCGGCAAAACACCCGCCATTTTCTGTTCTACAGGAAAATGCGCTCAGAATGCTCACCCAGTCACACCAAACCCCTGGGACAATTCGTTCCTCTTAAGGATCTTGACGCCCACTTTGCTTGAACCAAAGCGGTACCCCACTGCCCCCTGGTTCTCTCCCAGAGCAACATGCATTTCAACCTTTGGGTCAACTTTAGGAAACTTTTCCCCTACCACGACCAAGCTATTATTGAAATGGCTCAGGCGGTGATGCATCCGGCCAGTTTATTGACTTCTGCCCCTATAAGGGCTACTTTGATTTTGGCTTCACATGTGAAGCAAATGCCACCACAGCAGCAACTGTGCCCCTGGTTTTCCAGGGTACCCCTTTTCCCACAACTCAGACGCAGCTCCCAGCAGATACCACTTTGGTGATCCAGTTCGCTGGTTTGCTACCCACCTTTCTCCTGAAGAGCTCCAACAGGAGCTTATTGAAGGTTTAGAAGACTATGGCTCCAACCCCATCCTGCAATTTGTGGTCCCAAATGGGGCCACACGCCTAGCTTGGCCTCAGATATATGCCACAATCAATCCTGACTCAAGTAAAATTGCCTTATAAAGAACCCTTGCGCCGTTATCCTCGCTGCCCCTGACCATCCATTCTGGGCCCATGTCAAGGGTGGATGGACAATATGTCCTATGTTTTGAGTTGAACCACTTAAAACGCAAATGCCATTCCTCCCTAGCCACTTCTGATGGCACTGTTTTCTCATCCACTGGCCTCCATTCCGCCGCCCATCCTGCGCCACCTTTGGTATGGTGCGCGTTCCTATCTCCTCCTCCCCTAAAAGCCTGTTGCTGCAGCTGCACTTATAGCCACCAATCAACCTCCTCCTTGGCCCCAGTACAACAAATGCTCCATCCAATCAAACATAAATTTGGACCCAGTTTGATCTCATGCATTTTTAAACAAACCAATCAAAACACAGGAATATGCTGACTCCCCAATTTAAGTCAGCTAAAATCCTTTGGACTTATTGGCTGAAATTGACAAGTCCAGGAATAAAACTGAGAACCGCATTATACATATTGAGCAGTTTGCATATATTGACAATAGTGAGTAAATACCCCCTCACTTATATACCCCCCAACAAAACTCCAAATGTTCTGCGGCGACCACTAGCTGGCTGTTGAAGCAATGACTAAGCCAGATTGTCGCCCTTTCCACATAGATGCTACAAAATCAGTGGTGATGTTTGCATGAGGAATCCCTCCTCCCAATATTCCCTCCAAATTTAATAAGACACAAAAATATATGCTTATAGAAGCTCACAAAGAAGCCAATGATGCCATTCAGCACATGGCAGAGTAGTGTGGAATCTTAAATTAAAGATTAACTGCACCAATATCGCCATGCGCAAATAACTACCTGACACACACATGAAAGATGAACTAGCTTTAACAAAATACATAGAAAACCTTAATATAGTGGATGTATTAATACCACACTGATCTTAGGAAATATAGCTCCACATCCCACTGATGCCCCAACGCCCCTGCTCTCTGCCATAACCTGTTCCATGCTTTGGGATAAAGATGTTACTGAGGATGAGCCCCCTGACCCCCCTTTACTTCCGCCATGATGAGATAAGTGGTTCCTGCTGTCCCACATGGTTGGTTTAGTGACGTTATGTGTTTTTGACATCCAATCATTTGGGTGGTTTGTTTATTCTTATTTGGTGAAGATTTAATTTTTAGGTTTTAAGTTTAGGTAATGTCCATCATCTGATTGGCTTAACTCGGTTAAATAAAGTATAAAGCCTATAAAACTAGCCAAAGTTCTTATAACTAAGATGATTATTAGGTTAAAAGCTAAACTGGTGCTTGTCCTAATACTAAATGTTTTTTTGACTTAATGGGGAACTTCTCCCTATGATTTTTTTCTTATAGTAGAACTTACTCTAGTATTGAGTTCAGAGGTACTTATTCTCTCTCTTAAAGTAGATTTCAAGGTTGTAGCATAAAATAAACAAAGTATCTCTTACTTTTTAAGCTCTAGTCTCAAGAGTAAAAATATGCCAGTTTAAATTGTTAAAATTTAATCTAAAAGTATTTTTTATCTCCTTAATTTAGAAAAAAAATAAAACGGGAATTTATAAAGAATTTAGTGCTAAATCTTATGTTGCCACCTCATTTGTAAATGGAAGTTGTCACTGATGAATTAATTACTTTCAAACATAACAAACAAAGTTCTTCCTCATCTTTATAGTCAGATTCCGCCGCTGACACCAATGCAACCTCTTCTGGGTTGAAACAAGATAATCTCCCAACGCCTTCGCTCAACCCCAGAAGGTCACCCTTATTGGATTAACAACCTGTTTAGGTAATGTTAATTACACCTATAAAGAGCATTTTGTGATCAATAAAAGGTTTCCTTAAAAATTGATTATCAAAGGCGTCTTCAATCGCCTTGCAACTCATAAACCCCTTAATCAATTTTGTGATGAAACCTAATAAACTACTACAAGTTAATCATATTATTTATCATAAAATTGACAATCTAATCACTTGTTATTGTTGAGGTTTATTTCTTATAAAATATGAGCGATAAGATTAATCAAAACCCAGAGAATTACTATATACTTGCTTGGAATATTTCTCATAAAATAGTTATCAAATGTACATGATAACTCCCACATCCACTAGCGGGATCCATCCCCTAGTGTACAAGTAGATTTATTATATTTAAATATGCTTGATAATGTGGGCATGACGAGATCCCAAAACATCCCCCTACTTGACTAGATTACCCAGCGATGAAGAATTTTCAGAAGCATATGTCACTTTGATACTGTGTAAGTCTGCTACCCTGGTTTATATTGGAGTTCTCATAGCCTATCTTCTTTTCCTTGCTCGATGCATCTCTGGGTAATTCTTCTAAACACGTTTCTTTTCATGTACTCCTTGATGCTGTCTCTTCAGAGTGCAGCCCTTATGGCCTCATGCCATGTCAGCCTAACTCAAATGTTGGGATGATAATAGGTCTAGAAAGCCTTTATTCCCCCAAGTCTGGTTTATATGACACTTTGTCATTTAAAGTATCTTCTAAGGTGGTTTCCTTGAGTCTTTGGTCCCTGTTTTCTCCAGGATGAGCTTCATTTCCTAGGACCTCTTTCCAGAGAATCAAGTATCAACTCATCCTGATCCTGCTAATATGCTTAGTCATTCCAGAACCTCAGGACTACTCATGCTGGACCCATTTTCAGCCTAAGCTGGTCTTACTGATACTCTAATTCATCTTTACTTCTCATGACTACTCCCAAAGAACCCAGTTGAAACCCAAGCTGATACTGCTGATAAAAGTAAGAAACATCACTGATTATTTTGACGGGTAAAAAATTAATTATTTACTTAAAATTAAATGTTGTTTTTTATCTTTTTATATTTTCTATGTTTTTATCTTATAGCGTTTTTTGTATTTTTTGTTATTTTCCTCTTTTTTTGCAATGAGACTTATTTGACGTAGATTCAGAGGTCTATTTTCTTTTTCCCCTACTCTGGTTCAGAGGTTCAATTTTTAAACTTAACCAGATATCATGGATCAGGGGTCATTTATAAAATTTAACAATAAATCATGACTTATCCTATAATTAGTATTTCAATGGTCCCTCAGGAAGTCCGTAACTTATTATTTCCCTAGATTTTATGCTTAAGATATCTTTTATGGACCTAGTTCACTATATGACCATCTGCAATGTTCATTAACATATAGGCATCAATCACCAACTTTGCAATAATCTCAAAAGGGCCATCCATAAAACACTCAGCTTATTTCTTCTTCCAAAACCATGGGTGTTGCAATATGCTACTATATCCCCAAAATAGTACTATTTTATCACTGTTAAGTTCTTTAATTTCATCATCTTTTCTTTTTTCTTTTTACCAGTGTTTAGTAAATGATGATGATTGCAGTTCAATGGTATTGCTTGATAGTCAGTTCAGGTATTGAGTGGCACTCATACCTGAATTTGGTTCTACACTAGAATAAAAAAATGGCAGTAATGCTGCCCTTCATCCATATACTACTTCAAATTTACATTCACCCTGTCACCGTATAATGACTGATAGTGTAGGTGAAGGTGACCAAACTCGAATTAAGTTTCCCAAGTTGAAGTTTTAGATATGACCAATTTTCTCAGCATCACAGCTAGCGTTCTATTGTATCATTTTAACATTCTAACTGTTTCTGGATGGTATAAAATGGACACTAATCCTCAGATCCACATCATTCTGTGCAGACTTGGGATCACAAAGTATGTTTGATTGTTTCTGTTATAGATCAGCAAAACTTTTGGTCATCCATGCCAATACACACTTGGTCCAGTATGAATCTAGCCATACTTTTAGCATCACTTTGCTCAAGGCTTTTGTTTCTATTCATATAGTCGGATAGACTAACATTACTATGATAAACTTCACTCCCCCAGTACTGACACTTAGTTGTTCTATCACATCTATTGACAGAATGTGCCAAGTGAACCCATGGCGTACTAGCCCTTATCTTATTATAATTTTATGTGGCTTGTGGAGTTGGCATTCAGTGCAACAGTCCAAATAACTGGCGACATTATAGTTATCAGTTCAAACGTAATAATACTGGCAAATATGGTCCATGATTTTCTCAGGCCACCATGACCATTGACTTTGTGCGTGGCTCAGATAATTTATGCTCATTCTGAAAAGTCTTGGTTTTTAAATCGTTTCCCAACTATCATTTTGTGTAGCTATCTGTTTTTCAATTTGGTGTTTCCCATTGCTTTCTTTAGTGCATCTTGAATTTCTCAGGGCTCATTCCTGATACTGCCTTCAATCATCCGTTGGAATAACACATCCTCTTTATGATAAACAACTTGAATGACAAGCAATCTCAACATCCATCAGCATTTTGATGTGCTGTTCTTTATCAGTGTATTATTTAAAATCGTAGGCCTTTAGTTTTAAAAAGCCCATCAAGCCAGTCGCCCCTCTAGTTCCTTCAGATTCTATAGCCAGCATAGAGATGAGTGATTGGTCACAACTTTAAATATGTCTCATGGATATACACTTGGAACTTCTATCAGACATAAATCACCACAAGGATCTTGTGCTCTGTCATGGTGTAGTTCCTTTCCACTGGCGTTGATGTTCTGCTCACATAGACCACTGTATACTCTTAGTAATAATTATTACTTGACTTAAAATGGCGCTAATCGCAATGTTTGAGGCATCAGTCTGAATGATGAGTTTCC